>VZSC01003830.1:134863-162849 GCA_013398225.1 Steatornis caripensis
ACAAGGGGCAATGGGCACAAACTGGAACACAGGAAGTTCCACCTGAACATGAGGAGGAACTTCTTTACTGTGAGGGTGACAGAGCACTGGAACAGGCTGCCCAGAGAGGTTGTGGAGTCTCCTTCTCTGGAGATATTCAAAACCCGCCTGGATGCATTCCTGTGCAACCTGCTCTAGGCTAAGCTGCTTTAGCAGGGGGATTGGACTAGATGATCTCTAGAGGTCCCTTCCAACCCCTACCGTTCTATGATTCTATGAATCTATTACTTGCATGCCATCCACAGCCTGTTTTGCTGTCTGTTGTTTTGTTCTTTGGTTGCCAGACCTTTGTAGCAGACAGAAATATTTTGCCCTGTAATTACACATCTAGCAGAGCAGAGGTTTAGCCTGAGACTGATTTTATATATATTTTTATATATATATATACACACATACACAAAAAGTACAGCAGTTCAGCTTCTCTTTATATTGTCACAACTTATACCACCCTCCGCAGCAACTTACTCAAGACTGGGTGTAGGTCACCCAACTCCTTCTCGTTTTTTCTCAGTTCATTGCTCCTGTACTGGGCCAGCTTCCCTCAATTTCCAACACTTCATTTTTACTAAACACATGGTTGGAACCATGTATTATAAAATAACAGACCTTTCAGGCTTTTCAGGACAATTTGTATGAGCACAGTATTACAAGACTGCAGGACTGTCACAGGTGCAGGAATAACACATGCTATTCTCATTGATTCAAATTTAATTTCAAGGATATACAGCAAACAATATATACCCTGCTAGAATCCTGCTTTAACTTAAATATTTAGAAGGCTTAAGTGTGAGACTGAAGTGTAGTACAACCTTTGTTCTGAAACCTCATTTAAGGGACTAATTGTGTTTAGGGAGATCAAATATTAGCAATACAGGTCTTTCATCGCTAGGTGTTCACATCCACTGAATTTTGGATAAAGGAAAGAATTCCTACCTGTTCTAAAGCATTATATCTGGTTTAAAAATTGTGCGTACATTGATATAATAATAACTCCCCTCTAGGGAGTAAGCTAAACACAAACCTATGTGTTCATAAATACCGGTCAGTGAATTTATGCCGATTTATAAAGAATTTGAGGTGGCCAATCGTTACTCTGCCAGGTCTAACTTGTAAGTTTAACTGAACTTTACCTCAAGACCTAGTTTGACTTATTTTTTTTTCCTTCAAAAGAGACTTTTTCAGTCTTTCCAAAGGACTTATCTAAGTTATAAATATCTTTCTTTGTCTTATTTTTAAGTATTACATTATTACACAATTAGAAACCAAATCAATATTGTGAGTAGGATTTCCTCTAAGTCACTTTCTGTAAAAATTCAGCAACGGTCTCAGAGACAGCAGCTTTTCTAAGGTTCCTGTCTCTTGCCTTGCTGGCTGCAGAGCCAATGAAGTAGTCAGATACCTCTGAAAGGCTGGTTATCAAAGGGGATATTAAAAGAGATCAGCAAATATCGCAGGAAACAATTTCACAAAGGAGCCAGAGGGTCTGAGCTGGCATAAAAAGCCAGTATTAGCTGGTCCAGGACACTGCCTTCCTTGCTTCAGCTAGTTACGGGTCAATAATCAAACTGCAGCTGAAAACAGAAACCTTAAGAATTCTGAAAAAAAACCCTACTTCCATCCCATCATTCATATGAAAAATTGCATTTCTATGCTATGTATTTCTATGCTTTCATACGAAAACAGCATTTCTCTAAGTATTTGTGTATTCCTTTCATCTTATTTGGGATTGAGATTATTTTCTTCTCGAGCAAGAGATCTGTATGATTGATGTGCCTTCAGGCAGCCTTTCTTGTTGCCTCACTCTTTGGGAGATTAGAGGTCTTCTTCCAATCTTTTGCACTACTTGTGCTACGTGCAGCAAGACACCAAGGGGCCTTGCCATGAACACTAAGTACTCTAGCATGTGTCCTTAACTGAGTGGAGAGATGCAGCACTTTCTGGCAATTCACCTTTTGCCTTAGAAATCTCTGCTGGGCTCCTCTGCTTCTTTTGAGTTGGATCTTACTGCTGAATCCTGTTTCCCTCTCAAACATGACTCTGATATATAATCCCAAGATGACACTACAGTGTGGAAAGAGCCACTTCCACCCATTTTCCCAATGTAGGAATCATGTTAGAAATGTCACCGAGAATTTTTTTCATCAAAAGGTAGGTACATTTTATGTACTTGCCAAAAGCTACTTCCCAGCTGGCACCTTGAACAAATATGGAAACTTAAACAAATAAAAGTAGACTATATTCTGTAACTCCCAAAGATGGCAGATACAAATTGGTGATATGGAAGCTGTTCATTGAAACAGATAATTGTCAGAATAAGCACCTCTAGCCACAACCGTCGGTCACTAAATTCATGTGAATGCAGAATTTCCTCTTTAAGCGGTATTTGAAAATGAAATTAATTATGGTAAGAAGGGTCAAAACCTTCCTTCCTCATTTTCTGATCCCACCAACTAGAAAAATTGACTTTTCCCCCTTTGTACCACAAAAGCAGTCTGTTTCATTCAAACTGCCCCGTTCCAACTCCCTCAGCACCATCACTCTATTCTCACATGAGCTTTGCTCCTTGAATCCATACTTAACTCCTTGCCAGTACAGAAAAGCAGCTAAGGAGAGACTCAGTTGCAGAGTGTTGCTGCCTCCCTATAGCCCTGCTAGGAGACAGTCAGGACTCATCAACCAAATCTCTGTCAAACAAGTGGGAAATGGGACTGGGAACACAGCTTGATTTGGGCTGAATTTCACTAAGACACCACCAGAGTATTTTCTGAATTCAAAGTACTACTTTTCCAAGCAATGAAAATGCATGATCTTGTCAACAGGAAGTTGCACGCTACAGGTAGTCATGTTCTCAAACAGCCAAGTAAACAATCAGAAGTCACGGGATAATTACACAGACATTTGATACAATTAATTGGAAAAGCTATAGGTACAATATATTTCATTACTTCAATCGCAGATTTTACTACCAATAAAGACAGGATACACATCACAATCATGGATTTAACCTGACCACGATGTTCTGGTTCAAAATAGAGTTAAATTTCCTGACTGAAATGTGTTGATCTGCAAGTGAGTGTCATTATGGAACGAACCTGGGGCACGCATAGTGTCAAGACAGATTTCCGAGGACTCTGCTTATTTCCTGCTGTTGCTCCACCATAACTCCACCATAGCTCCACCAACCAGGACATGCCCTTTCAGGTGTGCTGCTCCCTTTTCAGTCAAGAGCAAAGCTCGGGCTGACATTCGGGGTCACTTCCAAGGACCTGCAATAGAAATAGAAACATTTGTTTCTTCTGTTGTGTAAAAGATGCTGTCTGACACCCCTAGAAACCATATGTAAACTGGCATGCTTCGTGTATATGCTGTCTGAGTGTGGTATTCAGCACAGTATATCTATACTCCTTCTTGTTCCACAACACCCACCAGGAATAAATGATTTTTCTATTTACATTAGATTGGCCAGGAGACCCCTTCAGGTAAAACTGCTTTTTTTTTTTTTTTTTGCAGTCATTGCAGAAACAAACAGATTTAACCTTGCTTGGCATGTGAAATTCTGGCTGAACAAGAATTCCAAATCTGGGTCCTGTATGGTTATGGTCTGTATGGTTATTATGAAGAGAATGTCTGGTATTATCTGGGATAAAATGAAGCGAGAGCTCTGTACTTTTTTCTTACTGAACATGAGAAATTTCCTTCAGCCACCTGTCTGCAGAGCACAGCTTAGTACTAAACATACATTTCTGGGTGGAAACCAACCAACAAATTGTGTTCTTTGCTATTGTTCTTGTCCTCCTAGATAATGGTTTGAACAGGTTAGTCTTTGTTTTCACAGATGCTTGGCTCAAAGTTGTTCATTTAGTGTTTTTGGCACCAGAGAGAACAACTTTTTGGCAGTGCTGTACATTCTCTATGGCTCTGTACCTGCTAAATATTTTGTTTAAAAATACTGTCATGATAAGCATCAGCTCTTCACTCCAATAGAAAATACTGACATATTCAAACAGCAAAGATTTTGTACTCATAACTAACAGAATGCTATATGTACTAATAACTAACAGAATTGGTAAGACAGGAATTCTATACATTAATAATTTATTAAATTAAGATATCAAATTATTATTATATATTATACTAATATCACAAATCATTCTAGTTCTTTGTATGAACACGTAAAATTGTATCTGTTCTAGACACGGTTCTATTCCATGTTTAATTCATGATTTGGATAATAGCGTTTCTTGATGATACCAACCTTGGACGGGGAACAAGTACTCTGAAAATAAGAGTTAGCATCAAAATTACCCAAAATACCTAAAATTAAGACCAGAACATTAGAAGTATTTGAGCAGTTGATTTTGGGTTGGTGAAAGGAATTTAGGAATTAGAGGGGGAATTAGGTGCCAAAAGCCAGCCAGAAAAGTGGCATACGGTTCGCTGTAATTTCCAGTTAGCATGTAGTAAAATAGCATCGTATTACTCTCATTCAGTTATTCTCTGTTTACTATTGAGTAGGTTTGAAACTCTTATGCTTCCACAGCACTGCTGCACAACCTTATGTATGTAAGCTGCCAGGAATTTATGCTGCAGCTTCACCCTTACTAGAGAATTCTCAAATCAGACTTTGACACGTAACTACCAGTGGTTCTTGCGATGATTAAATTTCCTGCTAGCAATAGCTGAGTGTCAGGAATCACCATCAGACTTATGGCTATCCTCAAATAAAGCATCAAGGATACACTAATGAGACCCAAAGTGTTGGGGACAGGAGGAACAATTGCCAGTAAGCTGGATAGCTGCATAACTCTCTAAACACATTATTCACTGTAAGGGTAAACCTTCTCTTCAGGCTCAAAGATGTTACTTGCAGGTTATTGTAGCAACACATGAAGGAAGAAGTCTGTTTGTAACATCTTCAGTTCAGCTCATCCTCTCTCAGCCCCAGTTTCCAGAAGGCGCTCAACTTAACCAGTGTTGCAATACCTTCAAGAAATAGTGTGCTCTAAGCAAATCTCTTTCGTGATTATGGCCAGAGCTTAAGACACAACATTACCATTCTACAAGATACTAATAACAACTATAATTCCTTCTGCTTGTCCTCCTTTATCTCCCAAAATTCCCCTGAGAGAGACATGAGAAAATTCACTTGCATGCTTGCAGGGACACTTTCTGTGGCAGCACTTCACACAGCACCCCAGCATGGCAGGGGCTGGCACGGCCCCCTGGAGATCCCCCAGCCCCCCGCCCCCCACTAAAGCAGGTGCCCCCAGCGCAGGGGGGCACAGGGATGTATCCAGGCGGGGTTGAATCTCTCCAGAGAAGGAGACCCCACAGCCTCTCTGGGCAGCCTGGGCCAGTGCTCGGGCACCCTCAGGGCAAAGAAGTTCTTCCTCACGTTCAGGTGGAACTGCCTGTGCTCCAGTTTGTGCCCGGTGCCCCTTGTCCTATCACTGGGCACCACTGAAAAGAGCCTGGCCCCGTCCCCTGGACACCTGCCCTTTAGATATTGATCAGCACTGATGAGATCCCCTCTCAGTCTTCTCTTCTCCAGGCTGAAAAGCCCCAGGGCTCTCAGCCTCTCCTCACAACACAGAAGCTCCACTCCCCTCATCATCCTTATTGCCCTCCACTGGACTCTCCCCAGTCATTCCCAGTCTCTCTTGAACTGGGGAGCCCAGAACTGGACCCAGCACTGCAGATGTGGCCTCCCCAGGGCAGAGCAGAGCAGAGCAGGGGGATCCCCTCCCTGGACCTGCTGGCCATGCTCTCCTCAATGCACCCCAGGACCCCCTCGGCCTTCCTGGACCCGAGGGCCATGGCTGGCTCATGGTGACCCTGTTGTCCCCCAGCACTCCCAGGTCCTTCTCCGCAGAGCTGCTCCGCAGCAGGTCAGCCCCCAAATGGTCCTGGTGCATGGGGTTCTTCCTCCCTAGCTGCAGGACCCTGCACTTGCCCTTGAACTCCATCAGGATCCTCTCCGCCCAGCTCTCCAGCCTGTCCAGGTCATGCTGAATGGCAGCACAGCCTTCTGGGGAGTCAGCCACTCCCCCCAGCTTTGTATCATCAGCAAACTTGCTGAGGGTACACTCTGCCCCTTCATCCAAGTCGTTGATGAATACATTGAACAGGACTGGACCCAGTACCTTCCATCAAGGGTAGTTTTATTCTTTGTGGTTATTGGAATGAAGAGAAAAAGCAACGCAGAGGAGATCTTTATCTGGAGCTCTTTCTCCAATACTGTGTATCACAACACTTCTTCTTGGTTTGAATAGGAGCATGTCAAGAAGGCTGCCAACAAAAGCATTGTTTTAGACTTCCAGTATTTCAACAAATACTGTTTTCACACTATGAAATGTGGCTCTCAGTTTTAAAGTGCCATGTTTTCAGGGAATGGCAAAGGGAAGAGTGATTGAACTTGTGCACGCAGAGTGTGGGCACTTAAAATCATCATCAGTGCTCCGGCACCCACCCTGTCTTAGCACTTAGCCTGACATCCTGTATTATTAAATACCGAGCTTTGTTATACACTGCCCTGGACAATGGCTAGGCTTGTTGTGTATTTAAGATTTTAATGGGATTTGTCCTGGCTAATCTTATATGTTGGAACTGCACAATGTAAAACAGCCATTGCTCTTTACACAGGGAAAGTGTCCTTAGATCCATTTATTTACCTATTCATTTACAATTCTGGCTCTGGCCAGATTTTTCAGGTGTTTCTACTCTATCCCTTTATTTACCAAGGTGGAAACCAGCACAAATCACCATTCCTTCAATGCCTGTGATTTTTAACCTCTAAGTTAAAAGCGAACTGTGCATATCTATTTTTACTTACCACACAAAAAAACCCTCCCACCTTTTGTAGTTTCATAGTTAAAAAGACTCATATTCCAAGCCCATGGAATTTTCCCCTAGCTTCTCTAGTGGAAAAGCAGATTGTCAAAGTAGATTGCTTATCAAGGTGGATCATCTCCCAGAACCACTGAATTTAATGGATTGCACAACACAGAGATAATCATTACTTCCTTCAGACTTCAGGGCAAGATGAGCAGAGGTTTTGCTTTTGGCTTTGAGAACAGCCTAGTAAGTTTTGTGAATATCTGCAAAGGAATCTTTCCATGGACAAAGTTTAATTGAATATCAGAAAATTTTATAGGTCAGATACACTGAAACCTGTTTTACCACCTAAGAATCTAGGCTATTACAATGTTGCATGAGAGAAAACATACAAAATTTGCCTTGTGAACTCTTAATAACACTTACAAGTTCAGCTTGGAACCACTAGAGGGGAACTAAGAAAACGTCTTGTATTTCCTCAGCTAGCTTAATCACTCTAAATAGAATGAATTCACGTGAGCCATCCCAAGCTGGTTCAAACAGGGGTCTAGCTTGATTGAGCTTCAAGCTACAGCATGCATAAATAGCTCAGTAATTACAAAGTGTTCCACAAATTGTGACACAACACAAAATCATTTAAGCCTTTTGATACATAGCAGTTACAGCAAAGTTCAAATACACCACAAAGCCTAAAAGCATATGCTAGAGTGACCATTCTACAGCTCCAATGTGGTCAAAACACCTTTGGTTATATGCAACCCAAACGATTCCTACCACAATGAATGGCTTCTCTCATTTTTTTTCATCTACAGGCAGTGTTTTCTCTTGATCTGATTCACCTTCACTTCGTGTGGGATAAAACTGAACTGAGCTCCTAGGAGCTGGAACTCTCCATGAAAAACAAGGCAGTCAAACCTATTTTAGCCAAATTTTAACAACAATCTTTCGGCAAACTGACAGTGTTCAGCTGGGCAATGCTTCAGCTGCTGATGTATGTATGCTTCCTCATCTCAACTCTTCCCTCAGAAAACTAAGACCGTCATTTAGCAATGTTGAGTATGTAACAACTAGAACAGATTATGTTGGTAAGATGCAGACAATTCTCTGTCATTGGGAATCTCTGAGCCAAGAGGGCATGTTTATCCAAAAGATTTGCCCTAACTTAAATGTAAATTGGTAGGTTACATGAAAAAATACAGGATAAAAAGTGTATGAGAGCGTAGTCTAGGTTACAGAGGAGGTCTGGTTCAACAAAAACGATCACAATGATCTCTGATGGTTTTAAATCTTTGAGTCTTGACACGTACTAGAAGTTGTTTAGAGTATCACTGAAAAAGCATGGAACTGACATGCAGGTTTACTTCTGCGCAGCTCAATTAAGTTATGCTGGACTACTTTGAAAGTACACCGGCGTAAGAGACTTGAGTTTCCTGGAGTCTTGAATTCAATCCAAAACCTGTAAGAAAAGAAAGCGCTCCCCACCTGTTTGCAAGAATGATTCAGAGAGAACAAATGAGCATACAAAGGAGTTCCAAAACTGCAGGATCCACACCATAAAAGCAAACTTACTTTTCCTGTTTCTCTTCTTGTTGGACAGAAACAGAAAATGGAGATGGACAGCCTTCTGGATTGTGCTTGTTTCAGAAAGCTTAAAAGCTCACTGTATGCTATGAAAAATATGTCAAATTTTTCCATTTCTTTCTAAGGATTGTAGTACTCTTAATTTATTTGTTCCTTCTTGTGAAGACAAAAAAAAAGGTCTCCATTTCATGACAACATTTTCGCTATCAAAAATGTTATTGCATTGATAAGGCTAATTACTGAAGACAACCCTTTGTGTCAATATTAATCTGAGATAAACTTCAATAAGAAACCCTACTTCACTTTCAATTTCCAAAAAAGTCAGCCTTTTACAGAAATCTGTGTTACAGCCATTTCCATGATCATGTAGTTAATTCTACAATGGACAAGCTTTCTTCAGATCTCTTCAACACCCACTGCATAGAGAGTGCGAGATTGTCAGTTCAGATCTGTTACATTCATTATTACATATCTTATTTGCTCTAATGCAGCATTTTCTCTCTGTAGTGTCCAAAACACATTCCAGAAACAGTAACAACATTCCTATTTTATTAAGAGAGGAATGGATAACAGTGTTGAGCTTAGTTTGAGCAGTCAAAAGCTTGCTCTCCACAAAATTACTTGATCTTATTCAAGAACAAGGCTTAGTGCATTCACCAATAAGCAGGATCTATTATTATTTCGGTCATGAAATGGAAACATATACAAATAATCTGTTGCATCCAATAAATTCTAGCAGAAATTACTCATATTCTATCATATACTACATTCTCAAAAGAAGGAAAAGAAATACAGAAGACATACGAAGAACTGACAGAGGGGTGCTTTGTTGTGTCGTACAAAAGGAATCATAGCTCTTCTACCCTGTACCCATATAATGGCTTCAGCCTACAAGCATGTATGAGAACTAACCACACACAGAATAAGTCTTAAGATATCCTAATGTAGGACAAAAGTATCAGGAAGATAAAACTTGAGAAAAAAAAAAATCCACATATTCCACCTTACCACAATGGCCACTGTCTCAAGAGACAGATGAAATACAGAAGAAGGTCAAATGTTTGAAAACCTAGAGACGCAAACAAAAAGGCAAATATATCCTCTAGAAATTAACTACTTGAATACCACTTTTATTACTTTATTAAACTAGGTGAATTTGACACTGTCCAGGGAATCTAGAAATACCATTATTTTGATTTCTTCGGTGACTATAAACAGTTTAAAATTTATTCTTACTCTCCTAATCAGCAGCTCATCAAAACCTGCTTCAGTTCTGAAATCTTTGTGGGATTCTGTCTGTTCACTTTATTACTAATAATGCAGACTCTGCCTTCATTCAGTCAGAAATACTGTTAGCACTCGAAGGAGCTGCAGAGTTAGATGATGTACCCCGTCAAAATTCAGCAATGGCTACAGCAGTCACTACCAGCTTACAACTGAAGACCGTCTGACAGTCTAATTGCCATGGATAAAGTTTGCCTGATCATGACAATAGAAAGGAGCAGAATCATCTTCTACTCATCCATAACTCTGGCAGTCATTTCAGGTCAAGGGAAGAAATTTCAGTCAATACTGTTCTTATGTACAAAACACGTAACGCCAGTTTTCAGTCACTGTCAGCAATGGATCAATGCAGATAAGGGTTTTCATAGTTTTCAGATAAATAAAGCTGAAAACTGACTATAAAAAGAGTTCAACAGACAATTCCTCCACTGACGTATTGAATGTTCAATACAGTACAAGTCTAGCTGCTCAAGTTTGACAGCATTCTTGTTTTATATCATACTTTGGCATTCCAAAATGATAAGGAGGCTGACAGCTCAGCTTAGCAAACCATGCAGCCCAATTAGTCACCTCCATGATGCATATTTAGAGAATATATCTAAAAACCACAGTCTACGATAACTTACAACACAGGGCCCAGAGAAATGAGAATTTCTCATGAGAATTTCTCCTCTAACTGCTCAGACTCAAAGAGGAAGGATTACTTACATGAGTAATGAATGCAGGCTATCTGAAGTCGTAATGTACCATCATTGTGCGTATGCAGTGTTACACAATCTCTGAGTGTATGATTGGATCCTGCTGTTCTCCACTATTTCACTGGGTGCATACCAAGAACCTGCTGTAGGGATGGTGAAGCCGGATTCGAGGTTGAGTGAGAGCATGTTGTGAGCGTGGTGGTTGTCCACAGTCCTCTCTCATTGCCTGGAAAATTTGACTGTTGCAAAGTGAATGTGGCATAGAGATATCACCAGGTTGAAATGGATTCAATTTCTCCCTCAATATGAATAGTTCTTTTTGGATGCTGTGCATATCGGTTTAAACCTGCAGTTTTCACAGTCAGTGATTTGTTTTCTTCTAGATGCCATGCTAGACACTTCAGCATCTCAGCTGCAGAGCTGTGGGACCTTTGCAGTTCAACCTGAAATCTACACTCTGAACATGCACACTACCAAAACAAAGCTCAGTACTTTGAAAAATCAATCCTAGGAGTGTTAGACTGTTCACCCAAAACTACTGGATACCCATAACTTTCCCATGCCTCATCTAGCAACATGTAAAATGAAGCTAATAAACCCTAAGTATCCCCAAACATATTTTTCAAAAGCAACAGATTACTGTTGATGAACTTCTCAGTTACTCTAGTGATGGGCACCACAGAAAAGTAGCTCACGAAATTGATGATCTATATTTGGAGGAAGACTTGAATAACAACACACTGTAACAAAGTGTTAGGACACATAGTTAAAAATAATTGAACAAATTACTGAAAAGATACTTGTTATCTAAGCTCTGTCTAAAAAAAGCAAAAGCCCTCTAAGAAACATAGTATTTCACTTGTGTTATTTAAAACTATCTCATGAAACTGCATCGATGGTCTTAACACCAATACCTCCCAGTGTTTTGGGCTTGTAAACTTAATATTATATGAAAATAAATAGAAGCTTTGCATAAATTTTACTAAACTAAAAACAATGGATGAAGACAATGTTAATATAAAGCATCATATCAATAATCACATGACTGAACATCAGGATTGTCTTCCAAGTACCTATGGTCCTGACCCCTGCTACTGCAATAAGGTCTTGCAGAACTGATGGCAGTCCTTTGACGCTTACAAACCTTACCCAAATTTCCAAGTAAAATTAATTTGTGGCCAATTTGTACCTCCCTGTATTTTGTCCAACATCTTCCCTTAGTTTAAGTCTTTCCACTGCACTATTATCTAGGTTTGTAAACTGAAATGCTAAATATAGAAAAGAAACTTTAAAAAGTTATTTTACAACAGACATTCAACACACACACACATATATATCCCCCATACAATATGTTCTTCCTTCAAGGAGGGTGACATAACAGAAACTTAAATTATTAAAATGAATGGCAGCATTATTTGACTTGAAATACTATATCGGTCTCTGCTAAATTTTATACCACAGCTATAAATTTAATTAATTTCTCAGAGTCTTGAATCATCCATGGACCAAAGGATTTTGTTCCCTTCTCCATGTCTATCCTTGTTTACATGCATTTGATGACATCTTCCATGTACTTTTTGGATAAAGAAAGTCTGCTACAGATTTAAATAAAGGGTATATTTGTAAGGGTCCAGTGGAGGAAGAACCGTACAGCTTCCACTAACAGCAATTCTGACAAAAATCGCTAGTGGTAATAGTATATGTATATCCACTGCTTACACGGTCCGTTATTTATATTATTACAAATGTATCTGAGTGTCATTCAGCAGAATAATGTCCACCAGAGTCTTCTAACATGCAGACTTCTTTGAAGCTGTGCATCACTAACAGGTCCCTTTGAGGGTTTGGATATACTGCTCAGCTCAGCACTCCCTTTCACCCACTTTTTTACCTGCTGTACCATTTATTTCTCTGAGCTTGCAAACACTTACTAATTGCTTCTGAAGACTGATTTTTTATTTTGGGGCACTATGGCACTACATAACAGAGTCCAGCTTTCAGCTGGCTTTAGGCAGTGCTGCTATGACCATATGGCACAGTATAGCCCTGGGTAGAGATATCAGTTCAGATCCCAAACACAATGTTGTAGTGTCAGTGTCTCCAATAAAGGCAAATTCTCTTAGCTGAAACTTCATATCAGTGTAGCGACAGGATTTCCTATTATAAATTTACCTTGGCTGTTGCTAGCAGAGGGATCTCTGCAACATGCACCACTGCACAATGTAAATATGTCCTCAAGTATGTGTGTGTACATCAGTTTTTTAGTCTATAATACCAATTGCAAATATTAGTATGCACAGTTGCGGTGTCTGTGTTTACAAGCTATAAAGAGGCTTAAGTGTTTATCCCCTTTATACACAGAGATATCCTGGACGTGTTCAGACAACGTGGAAATCTTACTCTGACCACTAAGTTCATACTCCTCATGGTACAGGATGCACATTATTTTTTCTGCAGAACGTTCTCTTACAACATTGCAGAGATTTTTCTGATAAAATTGTCTTTAACATTTCTTGCTTTGTTTGTTTGTTGCAGAACTTAAATTTGAAGTGACCAAATGAGGGTAATGCTCAAAAGAGCAAGGACAGCATACAACAGCATCACCAAGCTGCTTGAGCACCACAAAGTTCATTTATGATGCAAATTAAGAGATTCATATCAAATTATAATCACGGTTTTTAACTGTGCATTCTTCATTGGATAATCATGGATAATCAGCTTGAAACACTGAGACTGAATGTGCAGAAGTGCTGAGCGTTCAGTTACTGCTGAAACCAATGGGAGTTATCTTCTGAACATACAGCATTGTAACACCAAATACTCTGGAAAAAAACAGATCTCAAGCTGGCTTTAACTCGGTATATCAAGAAGAACATAAAGAATGCTGGAGGAAGAAGGGGAGAATAATGTAGAGGAGCACTGACTGCAGGTAGATGTGAAGCAAATACACAGTAACAATACAGATGGCAGAAGCAGGCAGTCATGAGAAAGGTTATTCCGTATGCAGAAATCCTGGGAATTTGAAATTTGGCACTGGAATTGTGGAAAAGGTGTCAAGGAAGGAATGGGCTAAAACAATGCTGTTCAACCACTGAATATTTTATTACAGGGAAAGCACCTCATACCAGCACAGGGTTACTCTGGGAACTGGTGGTAATCTCACATTATTGTGCTAATACTAATACTATTGTCTACTTGACCTAATCCACACCAGTCACTGCATTTCAGTTCTTTCTCAGGAAAAGGAACTTGGTTAACATAAGAAAAAGGATATATTTGACATGTAATACTTACAAAATGTCATCTCTTTACTAACTTCGCATAGGTGGAATGTCTTAATACAGGACTCTAAGATGTGACTAAACTTATTCCCAAAGGAAAATTGTTAAATAAAATGAGATACTATGCTCAATACATTTTACTTCCTAGTCATATTAGTGTAAACTACCTTCTTATGTTGCCGCTAGACAGCTTCCAATGCCCAATTTAACTTGTTATGCTTTGCTTGGGTTCTTCTAAATGACACTGTAACCTTTGAAATGAACAGGTAATAGAAATAAAACCAGAAATAGATCCTAATCGTGTTACACGTTACCTGTTTTACAGTAAAGCATAGAGGCGGCAATGGAGACCAAAGCATCATGTACTTGGTTCTCTACAATGTACACACAAAAAGGCAGCAGAGGAGCTGCTCATGTTAATGAAACAGGGTTTCAAATCTCAGGTATTAATGTGATTTATTTTGCATTTGGAAGCAAAGGAATGAATCAACAGCACTATGTTTGACTAAGATCTAGTAAAGGACATAAAAGGAGTTGTATCCCTATTTTAGTCTTTAACTATAGCTTTACTTTAGGTAGACTACATTGTATCATACTATAAAATACCTACTGCAACTGTTTGAAACGTAGTTCATCTTCACATAATTTCGAAAACACTCTCATAATGCTAATGAAAAACTTTTGAGTAGAAACTCATCAATTGCCTCACTTTTCTATAGAAACTTTCAGACAAAAAACGTGGGTTTGAATTAGTACAGATCAAAAATTAGGGACAACTGCAATGCTACTTCAGCTGAATGCAAAACCTGATGTCCCAGCACCAATTCTGGAGCTTAAACTTGGCCTCAGAAGTGGGCAAATGACCAGCCAGAGAGAAGCCCAGTAGACAGATCCTTGTTAACTTGCATTTTAGCACTGGCACAGAGGAAGCACCATCATTTCTATCAATTACAAATGTTTTCATCCTTCCCTCAAAATGAAGCTACTCCAATACAGCAGTAGGTGTACTAGACGCGTTCTGCGTATCTTTATGAGTCCATCATTCTATCTCTTAGAAATATAAATGGATACACTGATTTCTATCATTACTGCACCTGAAAGTCAATCAAATTTGCTGTGAGATTTTATTTGCATTCTACAGAGAGGATATATGAAAAGAAGATACGACAGTCTCATTTTTTCTTATGAAGAAATAGACTCAGAAATCATGAGTAAGACGCATGAATAGTATCGTCACTATGGACCATTTCATCATGTAGGATTAAAAAGAATGGATCTGAAAACGCTAACAACTCTTTTGCTGAAACATTTCATTCAATTTAATATTGCAGATGCAGAGAGTAGGAATATGATTCTGTGAAAAAGAAAGAGAAGTTATAGAAAGAAGTGTCAGGGTTTTCAGATCAAATGCAATATCAGAATCTTTGATGATTTCTGTTAAAAAAAAGTTAAAAATATGCACATCAATAAATTTTTCTAATATATTAATAATTCTGGTTATACAGTCAACTGTACAGTGATTTGAACACAAACAGTTACACAAGTCTGGACACATACTCCAAACCAATCTTAAAAAAATACTCTCCCCTGTCACCTTTGTAGGTCTATTGAGTGAATGGAGGTGAAATAAAATTTGAAGAGGAATTATTTCTTGGAGTATTTAGTAATACTACTAAATTAATTTATCATAAGGATTTGGAAATTATTTTTTGCAAGTCTCATCTATTTTGACACATTTTGTAATATTTTCTGAAAACAAGCACCTCAAGGTAATGGAATTTAGCATGGCAAGAATTTTAATCAATGGTAACTACTTAGAAGTGTAAGAATAATGTGATCCATGATATATAAGAGATTCAAGACTTTCAGCCAAAAATGCAGATATAGGGAACCACTTTTGATGGTGCCTTAAAGCTCAGTCAAAGGGGTTAAATTTAAGGTAAACCAGTTTCAGGCTAATTTTTGATGGCCATACAAAGGGAATCATCAGTAGTGACCAAACTGGTATCTCTCAGAGGTCACTGTACTTCCCTGAGCATGCAGGAAATGTTAACCTGTGTATATGAAACCACAGCATAGCAACTGTTGATATGAATTGATTTTTCAGTGGTAAGCAATGTAATGATTCATAAAGCATATTTTTCTTCTCACCAACAGAATCACTTAATAAGCTTATGCGTGTTACCCAGTTGAGTTTACCATACTATTTTATAATCACTTTAATTACGCACCAGTTATATCCGTTAAATTTTTTCCTTTTTAGATCTTCATCCTGGAACTTTGATAATAACTGTTAGAGGTGATAACATTTCCCTTAAATTTTCACTTCATTTATTTCTGTATATACAAGTATCTTGTAGTCATCTTCTTTTCCTCATTTGAATAATACTAAGGTAAATTCTACAGACTTACACATCAATGAAATTGCCAGAGGTATAACTCATGACTGAAACAGACCAATTCTTTTGTTCAACACTTTCAATCTTATTTAGTTATGTCACTTTTATTTAAATATTAATAAACATCTGTACTTTTAAAATGTTCAGGAAAGACAGCATCTTTCCTTGCTTCTGTTTACTGCTTAGGGAAAAAAATGTGTCTCATGCTTCTCTCTTAATACTGAAGTTACTTCCTCAAATATAATTGTTCCAACAGAGAGAATACATACTGTTTTTCAGAAAAAAATCATGGAAAAGTTGTGCCTGAATTGTGCTCAAATGGCCATTTAGTCTATTCCCCTGCTCATGTCACTATCAACAGCACTCACACCATTCTCAGGTAAGTGTTTTTCTAACCTGTTCTTAAAAACCACCAGTGACGGAAATTCAACAGTCTTCTTGGACAACCTATATGAGTAATTTACCATCCTTGCAAAAAGAGATTGTCTCCCCAATGTCTAACCTAAACTTCGTTCCCAGTTTCAAACCTAATTACGTCTTCTTCTCTTGCCAGAGAATATGGAGACCATCCCTGTACCACCTTCTGTGCAGCAGCTGTTTGATCCCATGTGGGATTATGGAATCCATCCTCCTACTGAAAGACTGTGTTTCTCTACACTCCAGGGTAAAACACTATATAAGAGGTTAATTCACCAAAGTAATACAGCTGTAAATAAATACATTAACATATTCACAAAGCATTATTCACTCTCTCATTGGAATGTTCCTTATCTTAGGAACAAAGGACATTCTTGCAAATTAGTCTTTTTGTTTCTCTAGGAAGAGCGATCATGAATAGAATCTGTATTTTTTTGTTGTAGGTTGAATCAATCTAATTTGTTATGGCAAAAGGTTTACTCAGAAGGGAAACAGCTGAAGTAGCGCTAAAGCTGCCCATGTAAGGAGAAGAATCCCTCAAGGAAAGGTCTGTACGACTGACTCTCTAGTTCTGAAGAATTTTCACTGTGTAGTCCGGTGTTGTGCCTGGCCTGTGGATAAATGCTGACCTTAGATGGCATTTGATTTTTCCATTTTCACAGGCAAAAGAGCTACATAGGCAGGTGCATACTCATTTTAAAAACCCGTGTCAGACAGACTTTCTTTTTTGAGGTTTTTTGAGAAGTTGCCATCATTTACCATAAGGAGGGGAAAAAAAAAAGTTAACTAATTCCAAGCTCCTGTTCAAAAGTCACTCAGAAGTCCCTTAAATTGTATTTATCCCATAATACATAACAATTTGGGCAAACTAAGCCTGAGGAAAAATTCTTCCTGCTCACTTCTTGACACTGTCAAAGAGACCTGTAGAAAGAAGACTCCTCCTAGAGTGCAAATACCCTAGGGAAAGTCAGAGCATCCTCTATTTACCTGTGCACCTGCAAAGGAAAACTAAAATGTCTGAAGCCCCACCTTTTAAGAACCTTGTGAAACAGTCTGGGAACTGAGCCAAAACCTACTCTCTCACTATATAAGACTTGGGAGCAGACAGGTATTTCCTCAGAGGCAGGTTGTTCGGTAGTCTCTACCGGACTTCCAGAAGATGGGCACAGGTGGTGGGACGCAAATACCACTATGGATATTAATACTAACACTTGCCTTCATAGAGATCAAAGGTAGGAAGATTCACTTGCTTGGCATTTTTACTGTTTTAAAGAATTTATAACTTGCTTCAGAGTTTGAAATTTTTTTCTTGGCTTTGTGAAGCTAACGAACCTGTTAACTTTATGCAAGTTTTTCTTTTCTGTTACAAATACTTTTCTTCCTAAGAAGTGGAAATTAACTGTCTTGAAAAATCTATATTGTAGTCCATGCTTTCATGCTATTTTCTGCAGTCAAAATCTGGAAGAGCTCCACTGAATTCAGTGGAACTCACTTGGAACTCACATTTCTACTAAAATGCCTCAAGATTTGCATTTAGCTTTGGATGTCCACTTCAAGATGGTACAGCGTTTCTAAATGCACAAACCAAAAGGTGCAAAAAGTGGCTTTAGGAAGGAATAAATCAGTGGAGTCTGACTCCACGCACTATTAAAGATTTTGTTTATCAGCTGATGATACAATATTGAAAAAAGGAGGGATTTTGCTTGAAAAACACTGGACAACAGATCTTGAAAGCTCATCTGTTCTTGCACATGAGGTTACCTAAAACCTTAGAGCACAGAGTGGGTTTTTGATGGGGTGAAAACAAACAGGGTTGCCTTAAATATTCTGAGAGGGCACCTAATACTCACAGATGCGTGGAAATCTTTTTTATGTATACTTCACCTGTTAATTTCCCTTCAAGTTTAAGGTAACAACAACGTTCATTTTAAATGCATTTTGATCTCAGATACAGATCCTATTGTATTATTTTACTTTGTCCTACTTCCAGGTAATTCCACACTACCTTATGTTAAAAAGTGGTAGTGTCAAAGAATAGCCCGTCAAAAGTCTAGCTGTAGCATTACCACACCATGCAATGGAAACTGGAATCTGTGATGCATAGGGCATGAGGCAGAGTATTGGAGCTATACAGTGCATAGAGAAAGAAGCAAAAAGGTCTCTAAGCCTAGGTACTGGAGAAGAGGAGCCCAGGAGCACTGAATGGTTCATAGCTTAAAAATGGGCGCAATGTGTCCTTCGAACACCAGCTGCAGGTCTGCAGGTGGTACAAAAAGGAAGAGACTTACAGAGCTGCCTGCAACTGTGATTTCAGCATTAGCACCTCTAGCAGTGCTACCCACAGAACGCCCTTGCTGTGGGATGCGGCAGAGGGTGAGCCTGCCTTTTCGTTTTTCTCTGGTCAGCACAGCATTCCCTGCAACCTTCCCTCTGATGAAGTCTCACTAAGCAGTGCATTAAAAGCCCCTCTGGTCCCTGCAGATTTTGTGTGTATTCCTATTCTGATGTTGCAGTGGAATGGAATGAAAAATGATTTCTTTGCTGGAAACAAAAAGTTTTGCTTTGTGGCAAAAATCAGCAGTCACAAACGTATCTATTGGAAAGACCTATTTCTTTCTGTGTCGTTTGTGCATTTTTTTCCTTCTGCTACTTATTACAAAAAGTGCTTGAAACTGTAAAATACAGAGTAATTTTGGCTTTCAATACAAGATGACAGAGATCAGCTCTCTAACTCTGAAATGAATTTTTCCTGTACAAAAGAGACCTGTTTTTATCCCTCCCTGGGCAGATAAGGCATTTTACTGATGCTTAAAGCACACAGTGATCATAAAAACTAAGAAAATTAAGTCCTTTATCTGAAAAGCTTATAAGGGAAGCCAGGGGTACCGTCACAACAATAGAACAAAGGCCTGATCAAATTATCACAGGTATGTTTTTGATGGCTTCCCTGCAGTAATTTAGTAGAAAAAAAAATACAAAACAATGAAAGAGTAGTATATGGCCATCATGGTTTGCATGTAGCACAGGTCCTGATGCAAATCTGACCTCTTGTACATGAACATAGCTTTGCTGTTTTTTTATATACTGACTGTTACATGTTTAAATGGATATAATTGAGAAATGATAAGGCAACTCAAGAAAATTAGACATTAACATTTTCCTCCTCCACTCTTCTTGGTGCAGTTCAAGCCCAGGGTGATGAACAACTAACAAGATCAAACTATGCTTCTCCAACCATCCTGCAGCAACAAAAACGTAAGATTTTTATGCTGATCTATTGCTAACATTTTGTGCCAAATTAAACTGACAAACAATAAGATTACTAGAATCTTCTCATTCCTAGCTAGGACATACTTTCCCTTCACCCTCTCTAAAAAAAAAGAAAAAAAGATGAGAGAGAAATCATCTGTACAATATATCCAGTTCCCAGCCAATCTCTAATTGTTCTAAACTGGAGAACTTCCTCTGAGACCTGGCCCAGTGGATCTGGTCTGCTGATGTGATACAGTTATCTAATCTTTAACTTCACAAAAGGTACATACTTTCTATCTAGAAATGTGTTTTCACAAGAGGTACGTGTATACATACATATCACCAAGGTCCTTGATAGTAGGTAATAAAAGATACATTTTTCATGCTGTTTCAAGACGACTGCATCACTCACAAGAGAATAAGAAAACTGTAACTACCTTAAACATTAGAGTACTTAAGCACTACAAGATCATGCATAACACATAACTGTACAGAGCAAACACCATAACTGTACAGAAGGTAGAATAAGGAATAAGCAGAAATAAGGGTGGAAGACTGACTAGCATATTAGTGGTGACAGGCTGAAACAATTAATCATTAAGCCCGCCCTGCAATCTGCAATTTGTGAGGTCACCAGCCGGCAACCAAAATAGTGTTAAACCCAAACTGGAAGTGTACCACAAATTATTTAATAACAGTGAGTGCATTTAATTATTGGAACAGATTGTCAAGGAAGGTAATACGTGTGCTTTCCCTTAAAGTCCTTACATCAAGACTAAATGAGATTGCCTAAAACTCATATTTGTCGTAGCGATATTTTTCAGTTTAAATGCAGCAGTTGCTGATATTGCATAATCTACAGTTTGGAAGTAATCAAATTCTACCCTTTCAATACTTTCAAGGGAGAAAATGCATCAATTCCTCAGACTCACATGTTAAGAAAATCATATTGGAAGTTCTCTAAGTATTCTACCCCTTTCATTGCTGGATCCAAAGAGAAAACATTGGATTTGGACATGGAAAATTTAGGTCTGGATGCTACCAATAGAAGTCTTTGCATGAAAAGCACATAATTAAAATTTCATAGAGTTTAAACTGCATTAAAAAAAAATCTGCTTGGAGTTGGTTGTGCAAAAGCACATGTCAGCATAAAGACAGACAGGAGCTTCAAAAAAAAAAAACCAGCTCCTGTTTTCATCCTCAGCTTCTAATTTTCTTCAGTAACTTTCTGCTTCTAAGTGCACTGAGAGGCAAAGGTTCAGTCATAGACACGAGCATGAGCACAGCCTTTTCTGCATCGCTGTTACAACACTGTGCCCTAACGATCAGATTGCTGCTTTTGAGCTCAGAACATCAGGGCCAGCATCGGACAGGAGTCTTGAACAAATAATGGAAGATAGTACTACAGCCAAAGAGCATGGTCTTTGGCATTTGGCTGTTAGTGAAATATATGGAAAGATAAAATGCAAAGCACTGACTAAAAACCACCAATAAAACCTTGCAGAAACTTCCTCTTACTGTGTAACTAGTAGTAGGAAACGTTAATCACTAAAAACCCTATGCGATCTCTATCCATTTTCTAGGACTTCTAATAAGATTAAACTCGATCATTTTTCCCCCTTAGATTTTTCATCAGCTTCGAAGTCCCAAGTAGTGACAATCATTCCACCTCTTCAAAACACACTGCAAGTAAAGGGTAAGTTACATGTCATGGCTCAGATATCTGTGTTCTTGTTGATCACACAGGTAGAGCGTGGAGTGACTGAAGAGATCAATAAACTATGTAGGATGCTCTAGCATTGTAAAATAAAAAATGAACAAGAAAAGTAGTCAGTTCATCAGGTAACAAGGATAATCTAAATGTGACTCCGGTACCCAGCCTGCATTTTGTTAATATGACACACTATACAAAAAAAAAATAATAATTCTATTTTTTTATACATATAAAAATAATACTGGGATAAACAATGCATAATATTTCCGGTAAAGAGAGGGAAATATTTATGTGTTCAAAGCACTGGTGAGACACCTTTTCTAGGGTGTGGGGTACAATTCTGACCAGCCACATTCAAGCAGGTTGAGTCTAAATCTGGAAGAGACACAGAAAAACTGTGAGGATAATCAGGGAGATAGGAAAGCCTGCTTGTAAGGAAATAAAGACTGAAAAGAGATAAGTGATTTCTGTAATGGGTGGAGGTAGGAGCAGCGAGGTGGAACTCCTTCAAGGTCAAGTTAGTACTGACACAAGAACAACCAGGCATACATGAGACAGGAATATGTTTTGAAAGATGCTGGTAAAGTCTTTCAGCCATTCAAATAGTGTGGCTATAAGTGGCCTTCTCTAGTATTAGTACTAGTTAGTTTTAAACTAACTTAAACAGGTTTTATGGTGAAACTTCAGAACTTCATACACTTCAGAAAGGATTTAGAGAACATGGCTCTCAGCAGAACCAGAGCTTTGGATACACTGACCCAGGAGGTCTCTTCCGATCTTAGGCCCTACATCCCCATGCAAGCCAGATTAAACACAAAACATAACTGAACTAAATAAATAACAGATTAATAAACAAACAACTTGACAAGAAGGAAACCAGAATATGGGCTTTTTGGACAGAGGCTAGTGAAAGAAATAAAAGGGGGAAAGCAACTAAAGGGAGAGTATCTACAGCAAATTGCAGGAAATTCTTACTGCCTATTTTGAATCCACAGCTGGCAACCCCTCTCACAATGGTCGTGTGTGCAGCACATGGGGTAACTTCCACTTCAAGACCTTTGACGGGGACATCTTTTACTTCCCTGGGGTCTGCAATTACATCTTTGCATCCAACTGCAAATCTCCCTATGAGGATTTCAACATCCAGATTAGGCGTACAATGGTGGAAAATGCTACCAGGATCACTCATGTCATCATGAAGCTGGAAGGAGCAGTGATTGAACTGACCCGCGGCTCTGTCACGCTTGATGGCAAATCGTATGTTCATAACTTGAAACTGTCATCACTGCTCTTGCTCCCAGTGGGCTCTTTGAGTGAGCATCCCTTTCCCTCATCTGATCTCACACTGCTCCCTAGCAGCTGGAGGGCTCAGGTCTTTCCTGAAGTATCAACAAAAATAAGAGCGCCTGACAGTGAGCTAAGTGCCTCTTCTGCAGATTATCCCTGTGTCCATTTTGTTCAGATAAGCTATATCCCAGATGCTGCCCTACTGCTACAATTGTGTATGAATATACACAATTGAAATCTATAAGCTGGATTCAGTCAAAGTGTTAGGTTTTTACACCCTTTAAGTTCCTACTTTCCATTAATTTTACTAGAACAGGATCCTTGAGAGGAATTTTTGATGGCTTCTGCCTTGCACTGAACAGTACGCAGTTAAGCCGTGACTACACCTTGTACCTGCACTCATTTAAAATGATCTAGTCTGGAAACTTGCTATCTATGTAGCAATGATAGCGCTGACTTTGGCATAGGGTGTGAAACCTGTCCAAAAGGCTGAGCAAATATTTAGGCAGCTATCCCACAGTGAGTTGTGTACTACAGTAGCTACATCAAGCTAGTCTAAAGGTTATCTTGAGTACACCTTTTTGAATGGCATTCATGTCTAAGAAAGACTAAAAAGTCTATCCCTTTATTATCAAGGACTTCAAGGAGTAAATAGCAGTATCCTGAAGCACACTGCCTGCAAAACAGAACCTCCCAGCAGCGCTTTTTTGAACAATACAACCAAAGACACATGCCAATAATTTACCTAGCAAAACACCATGAACAGAGAGAGCCAAAAGGAACAGCACGGAAAACAAGGCTGATCCATTTGTACAATGAAAAGCAATTGCACAGGAAACAGCCAGAATGTTCCAAACTTGTGTTGTCTGCCTTTAGTTACTGCTCCAACTAATTTTGTAACATGTTGAAGCTTCTCAAAGAGAAGGAGAAAGGATATCTGTGTGTATATTCAATGGGTATTCTGTCCCTACTCTCGCTGAATTACGGTGATCTTTCCCCAGGGTTCAGATGCCCTACAGCCATATGGGAGTCTTGATAGAGAGAAGTAACAACTATTTGAAAATTTCAGCCAAGTTAGGACTGACCTTCCTTTGGAATGAAGAAGATGCCCTCCTGGTAAGAAAACATCCAAAACATGGCAGAAAGCCCGTATGTTGAAAATAGTCTGTTTACATCTTTGCAGTCTTAATCATCCAGGCAGGCATTAGCTACTTTTAGATTTGTATCTATTTTTAGTGTATTGTTCTGTTTTCCAGTCTTCTCCCAATTTCCCTTTTTTTTCCCCACCAAGCTCAGCTCAGGATCAACAGACCTCCAGTTACAACGTTCTCACCTCACAGTGAAGTACTCCTCAGATTCCAGACCTGGCAATGTACTGATGTTCACAGTCCCAGGGCTAGAATAAGACCAAGTTTCTCTTGGTGATCACTGACCTTCCCAATGGTGCCATGTTACTGCATGACATAGTCTGCACAGGAAATGTTGAGTATATAAGCAATATTGGTGTAGGCTATGTTCCTAACCATCAAGGCTGACATTACTATGAACCTAAGCTCTCTTTCCTAATTTCTTTTAGGTGGAACTAGATAAGAAATATGCCAATCAAACTTGCGGACTTTGTGGGGACTTCAATGGAATTAGCAATGAATTTATGTCAGAGAGTAAGTAATAAAAAGCATTATTAAGTATTGGTGCTTTGGTTTTCTTTCTTTCTTTCAGCAGCATACTGTAACGTAGGCTGTGCATCGTATTAACTGCAAAACTAGTGATGTTTCTTCATGTATTTCTATGATGTCAGTTATGTACAGAGTCAGGGCTTTGAGTTGTATTAGGCTGCTTCCATCACTGTTAGATCTTTTAAAACCTGCCACATGCAACTTTCTACTTGTATACCTTCATCTCCTTTCGACTTTCATATTATAGTGATATCATTCCGTAATCGCCGTTCATGTCATAGTGGGTAGTGTCACAGAAGAAAACATCTTCATGCAAAAGACAATAAACCAGTAAATATTATTCTAATATTTGAACTGCTTTTTACAGAGACAAAATTAACTCCCATACAGTTTGGGAATAGGCAGAAGCTGGATGGACCCACAGAGCAGTGTGCTGATCCTATTCCTCCTGCTGTTCTGGTCAACTGCTCAGATGAATTTGTAAGAATCTCTCTCTCAAAATTTTTTTTTCTCAGTGTAAAATACATTCCCCCTGTCTTTGAAGAAAATTTTTTAGAATTGAAAAAAATCAAGCATGAATATGACTCAACTGTAGGTCTGGAAAGAAAATTTTTCTTCTTTGATTTGTTGTGCTACACGCTTTAAATAATTAGTTTGATGTTCTCTAAACACTTGGTTTACCTTCTCTATTTTCCCTCCTAGGCTTCTATCTGTGAGACAGTATTAACCAGTAAAGCATTTACAAGCTGTAATGCACTTGTGAATGTTCAGGATTACATTGAAACTTGCGTACAAGATCTATGCCACTGTGATAGCCCTATGGTTGACTTCTGCATGTGCAACACCTTTGCTGAATACTCCCGACAGTGCGCGCATGCAGGTGGACAGCCTCTGAACTGGAGAACCTCAGAACTGTGTCGTAAGTTTCTCGGGATGGGACTTTGACTTGTGCTTACTAACCATATCTTGCAAACATCAAATATGTGAATTTTTTTCCTGAAGAAGATAACCATTTAAAGGTGCATGCAATTTTCATTAAATCATTTTTAACCTGAACGTACTCGAGACTTTGGGAATATGGAAGTTTAGAGGATTTTGCATTATTAAGGATTTTCAATATATATCAGAAAGTCTAAAATGTTGCAGCCTCCACTTGTATCAGAATTCTCCGTTACATCTTGGCAGAAAACATCCTAAACTGCAAATAGTGTTTCCTCAACATTTCAAAGAAAAAGTCAGCATTATACTACTCTTTCTACTTTCAGCCAAATTATGTCCTTTCAACATGCAATACCAGGAGTGCGGCTCCCCCTGCTCTGACACGTGCAGCAATTCGGAACGATCGGCACTTTGTGAAGACCATTGTACAGATGGCTGTGTCTGTCCTCCAGGCAAGCTTATTTCTTGTCCTTTTCTCATAGCAAAAACTACTAGAACACTTACCTGTACACATTTAATAACTTTCCTACTCTGTATCATTCTCATCACATCATCACTCTTATTATCATCCAAGTAATAACTACATTTCTTCCTTGATACACATGCACCATTTCTATTCAGATTACTAAAACCGCCCTTTTTAAACATCGAATGTGCCTGAGACATGGACATAAAGACTGAACTGAGAATACTTCGCTCCTAACAAGGGGAAGTCTTCTGTTCTCAGTATCTATATTCAGTTCCCAGAAAGTACGTAATGTTTAATCACATTTTGCCACAATAACTCTTGATGTTAGCAAAGCTGCATCTGGTTCCCCAAATTACCAAACCCTTCCTGTCCAGTGCTGTGTGTCTAAACTACAGGGAGCTGAGAGAGCACTAGGCAGTGCGTAAAATCTGGCACTTCCGAGAATTACACAGGAGAACTGAATAACAGCAGAAGACAAACAATGCAAATGTGTTCTCTTTGTGAGAACACAGTCTTCTGGGGCTGAAGATTGTTGCTGTTGTGATTGTATGGTAGAATCTTCACCCCTTGCAGCTCTTCTGCCCATCCTCCATGACGTCTCACAGAATTAACCACCAGTTGTTTTTGTAATAGCATTGACTCGTATTAAATAATTCTGTGCCTTTGGGTATAAAAATATTTACCATACAAATATAACCCTGGGCAGTCTTACAAATGGGTCACCTATTCCATCTCGTTATCAAGTAATTTTAATCCTAATTCCAATCTAATGAAGTCCATAACAGAAAGGTATTTCCCTAGAGGCCTCTTTTGATCACTCTAACATTTTTAGACAGGCTGCAATGGAATACATCCCTTTGAATCCCTACATACCTGGCATTCTATTATTTTTAAGTATGTTCTATTTATTTTCTGTCTAATACAGAAGAAATGGAACGTGCTTTCAGGCATCTGCCAGATATGTGTACAAAAGCAGGTTCTGCAGTGCACAGAATGAGTAACAGATCATTTCTCTCCCTAGGAATGGTATTTGATGACATTAATGGCGCTGGCTGCATTCTCCGTAAAGAATGCCACTGTACCTATGAAGGTGAAACTTACGCTCCTGGTGCCTCCTTCTCATCTAAATGCAGATCATGGTAATATACTCCCTTTCTTGTACTTCTTTTATTAGGTGCATTACCTGAACATTTTGAAGACAGGGAAAAATTACTGATTTCCTCTTAAAAAGAAATGAGGACCTACTTATCAACTGAATTGCCTTGAATACACATTTTTAGAGGATACTTACATCTCTGTTTCCTCCTCGCACTTGAAAGCAAAACTTTGAGTTTAGATGTAGGTACTCCAATTTCAAGACCAATCAATTTAAGGAGATAATCAAATTCAAATACCAGAGGTGTTTAAAAGTGTGAATTACTGTGTTACATCCTTTGCAGCATTACAGTGTAATACTAGGATGCTC
Organism: Steatornis caripensis; assembly: GCA_013398225.1. Taxonomy (NCBI): domain Eukaryota; kingdom Metazoa; phylum Chordata; class Aves; order Caprimulgiformes; family Steatornithidae; genus Steatornis; species Steatornis caripensis. The sequence continues at coordinate 162,199 of VZSC01003830.1, forward strand.
ATGTAAATACTATGGAGGACGTGACATTTAGGGACATGTTGCATTAGACAGAGTGAGAGACCACATTTGAGAGGCATGTTTCACAGATATGATACATGTTTTTTCAATATCACTATAATGACTGAAGTATTATTGCATTAAGTGTATGCAAATGCACCTATCTGTCTATGAATAGAGGAACAACAAATATGCATGTTATTTTTCAAGAAATACTTAACACTTTTGAAGCTTGAGCCATGCTAATGGAGATGAAGGATGATCCTTCATATGCAGCAGAATAGATGCCAGGTTCACCAGGACTGAATTCTGTCAAGCCTGGAAATGAACAGCAATATATAAAAGATTATCACTAATATAAATGTGTCTGCCCCATACTTATTCTGAGATTTCAAAGCAATGTTGGTTTCTTCGACAGTATGATCAATGCTTGAAGAAAACTAAGGCATCAACTGCCCTTACTGTCTTTTATTTCATTTACACCTGCATTACCCAAGGTTACTGAATGCATTCTTCATTTCAGTACCTGTGCTGGAGGTGAATGGTCTTGTGTCACTCAGTCATGCCCCGGGACTTGCAGTATTGAAGGAGGCTCCCACATTTCAACATTTGATGAGAAATACTATTCCTTCTTCGGAGACTGTAGCTATGTCC
>VZSC01003831.1:0-22263 GCA_013398225.1 Steatornis caripensis
TCAGAAGAGGAAATAATTTTACATAAAGTAGCTAAGCCAGTATAATATGTCTTAACAAATTCAAACACGCTGTAAAGCATTTTGGATGGAAGTGAAAATGATTGTTCCATCAGTTTCAATTTGAAATAGGTAATCTTTAAAAAGCAGCTAATATAATTGCAGAAGTATGCACACCGGCAAACGGTAAGCTGTTGCACAGTGGGATTTTTAAAGTTTTTTGAGTACCTCTAGTACTTGTACTGACTTTTCCCCATGTAGAGTTAAAAGATTATGACATAATACGAAACTACAGAAGAGGCAGAGTAGTACAATTGACAGTTTAACTGCAAATTGCATGTATGATTGCTTAGATTTTTATTTTTTGAGATATTTGATCCTAAAAATATCTTTGCTAGATCTCATCTTCCTGGTTTCCAAACCTGCTAAATCTTGCCAAAAGCTGTAGAAACACTCATGTTCTCAGCAGCCGTTAAGAGCTTGCTAAAATGCTTAATAATAATGTGTTTCACGTCTTGTGGCTGTGATTGAAATACAGTGCTGTGTGCTTAACTGTGCTTAACTTAAGTTTGGAAATGCTCTTAATGGCTAAGATTGAACATTAATTAAAAATTAAAGTTAATTGAAAATTAATACATGACTGCGGATTGTCTGATGTCACAGGTTTGATTTCTCGTGGCTTTGTTTGCAAAATTCATTCCTTTGAGACTAGTGAAAACTAACTAGATTCTGCCTATGTCTTAAAAGTAACAATAGATAAATAATAAAAATTGTCAATTACTTTCCTAAAAGCCTTGTACAAATGAAGAAGTTTGACAGATTTTTTTTCTTTTTTTTTACTTTTATGTATCTTCAATCCCATTATAGCCACAACGGAAGTTATTTAAGTGTTAGCTTTTGTAAAAAGTGAAAGACCCACCTGAGATAGTACTGAAATCTTATCATGAAATTCTTATGACCTAGAGAATGGGGTGAAGAAGGGAATGTGCCTTTATGTGTATATTCACGATATATTAAGATAAGTTAATTTCAATCGTTCCTTGACAGTATGGGTCTGCTCTATTCATTAAAACTAAATATTTCTTCGTTCCAAGTAACATCTGGAAAGATAGTCGATGATGTGAAGGCACAGTATTTCTAGAAACGCTTTTTGATAGTTGATAGGTCACTCCTCCTTTTTGGATGCTCTGAAATTATGATAGTGGCTTTCTGATACTCAGGATGTAAAGTTAAAAGTCATCTTCGTTGTTGAGCCATGTAATTTATGAGTTTTTTTCCCTGCAGCCCTCCTCAAATCTGATAGCTCTTTCAGTTTCACAGTTGGCCTCACGTTCCACTTTTCTTTTTGCTTTGAAGGCTGAGCGGAAGGCTCGTCAGGGTTTGCAGTTGTACTGCTCGGTGCAGGGCTGGGTGGCTGTGCTTGAAACCATATGGGTGTTACTCTTCAAGAATTGTTGCCACCGTTCCCGATTCCTCTTTCTTATTAAAACCAATGCTAAGGATCTCTTCATTAGCAATGTATCACATTAGAAACCATGCATTATGCATCATATACTTGCATAAATACATTTTGAAAGACAAGGTCTTGAAGACTTGGGGGGCAGTTGGTGAAAACTGGATGCGTTAAATGCATAGGAAAAGTGTTCACGTTCAGCAGGTTTTACAGATGTAGTTCGTCTGAACCAGTCCTCTCTAAAGTAATCTTCCTCTTTTATCCTCCCTTGTTTGCCATGTTCATCACTTAAGACCTGAAATTGCTAGCGTGCGTAATAAGCACAGTCTTACTACTGTGAGCAATGCCACTGAAGTGATGGGAATAATTTATGGTAAAGCAGTGCCCTGTGTTTGCAGAATGGACTAGCCCTTGTCTTTTAAGCTCCGCAGGGCAGGGAATTGTCTTCGAAGTATTTTCTGTAAAGTGCCTGGCATGCCTGTGTGTGCCAAAAAATAATAAATAATAACAAACAGTAGTTGACAATTTATGTAGACTTTTTTTTTTAATTATTATTTTGGAATTTGCCTATAGGGTACTTTGTAGCAAAAAGAAAAATGCCAGAGTGGCTTCCAGCTGGGACAAGATGTGCTCTGATGGTGAGAGCAGCTTTTAATCGAAATAGAACACACATTTAATCGATAGTATCTTCTGTGAAGTCGTCGGGCCAAAACATCAACTGGCGTGAATCAGTGTATTTCCACTGAAGTCTGTAGAGACACGGCTGACTTACACCAGATGATGTGAGTGTCCTTTTTTGGCTTTAACAGTTTTCCTTTAATCTTCTTGCCACTTAACTTTTACTATGATCTGCCCACATTCCAGAAGTGTGGAATGAAGATGGGATAATGTTTTCTTACTTTCCTCCTCCTTTAAGGCTTTGGTGTCTTTTCTTTTGTGTGATGCTGTATGCTTTATTAGTTGTATATGCTCTAGTCTCCCCTTCAAGCCTGTGAAGGTAGCTGTCCTCCTCAAAATCACACCTGAAAAGCAGTGTCATTATGTTCAGAAACACTCCAGTCATGTCTAGCTTGCCAGATGCAGGTGCATTGTAAATAGCTTCCTGGTCATACAGTATTTGTGATCAAAGGTTCCTAAATACTGTTGTTAGTAACCCGCTTATTAGCAATTTGTGTCATATGAAGAAGTTTAGAAACATTGCTCAGCAGATCTATTTCCCAGAATCATTTTATTGTGTCTGCCAAGTGTCTTAATGTTTTAGTTACTAAGCTGCATCATCCATGTGAAGTAATTGAAAATGCTGAATGTGTACATCTTGTGTGGTGGGAAGATTCAAATTATATTTGGGTAGTAAAGAGCAGAAATAAATGATTTTTTCTTTATCTTCCAAGCCTCTAATAAACATTTTTGAAGGCAGCGTTAGTAAGCTAGTTCTTGTTAGACACAGGAAAACTGTGTTTGAGTAGAGAGCCACTCATTTTCAAAAGTTAAAGCTAAATCTTGTTCTTTCCTATTAAAGTACAATGCATTTTTAGAATTTCAACATTTTTTTTACAAAACTTGCTTTGTTAAGTAACGCAGACAAGTAATCGAGTCTGTTAGATAATTGCCCAAAATTGATGGTGTTCAAGAAGCATGGGATACTTGTGAGTGTGTGTGTGTGTGTTTGTGTGTGTGTACGTTCAGATTTGGAAGCAACAGAGAAATCATAAATCCTAACACACACACACACACACACACACGCACACACAACCCCCAGCAGCCGTGAGGAGAACGTGATTAACTGCCTAATTACACGTTTTTGCTCAAACGTCTTCTCACCCTATGCCCAGTTTTTCCTGAGCTTTATAAACTAATAATATCTTCAGTGGAAAAAAAAGTAATAAGATGAAAATATTGTGCCCAGATGCTGCACTGCAGAAGGTCACATAGAAATGTCTGTAGAGCCTGGTAAAGAGTGGATCCTGCAAGTGGGAACGAGCATACTCCATTTCCTTTGAACTCACTGGAAAGTTACTTTCCTCTTCCCAGCTTGCCAGTTCTTCCAGAACTATAAAGGACCATAGTAGTAACTAAACCTTTCACCAACATTTTATTAAAGCAGGAAATAGATGTAATTACAACATTTCAAGTGACTCAATAAAGATATATAGAAAACCAATAGTATATGCGGTAATCTTAGTTCCAACAGGCACTCAGATTTCCTTTTCACTTGTAGTTAGGAAAAACTTTGGATGAAAATGGGGCTGCAAAAGGGCAAGAGTGGATGCCAAAAAAGTAAAGCATGTTTCAGAGCCTGTCTTGACTTTATTTTCTATTGGTGATACAATCTTTGCAGAAAGTAAAAATATTCTAACAAAACTCTTAAACTTGACTGCAAGGCTGTCAGAAGTAGCCATTTTCAAAAATATGTGTCTCCTCAATATACTTCCAGCTTGTGCAAGAAGACATGTTTTCAGTCTTTTCTTTTTTTTAATCTACTTTATTGTCAGAAGCACTTTGCAGGTCTTTGATTAGTCCTAGTGAGACATCAGCTGCAGTTAAATTATGACAGTTTGTAGCGGCTGAGGATCTGATAGAATACTGACTTGAGAACCTGGTCCTCCTAATACAACATTCAGTGAAGTCAGTTTCCATAGACAGCATGTTATGATAAGGGAGAATGAACTTCTAGATTTTTATCCAAGAATTTCCTAAAAATACAAATTTGTAAGATGCTTTCATAGGAGAGGGAAGTCCTGTTATTTAAATGTTCTTAATGGTTTTCTTAAACTTCTATATGGTATTTACAAATGCCACCTAATGATGAAGAATCAAATGCCATAAACTTGCATTGTAGGTTGCTATTTCTAATGGTGTTTTTAGGGTTGCGAATACCTCACTGGCATTTAGTTTATAGCTAAAATAAAATAATTTATCTGCTCAGTTCCTTAAGATTGTAACAACAGCAGCTTATGAATTGGAGAGTGATTTCTGTTAAGTATTTTCGATTTTTTTTTTTTTTAAAACTTTTAAGTGACATTGCAGAAGTGTACAAAAAACGAGGTGGATGTTGGGAAGTGATTTAAAGAAGGTAAAAAAAGAAAATAATTTTTTAAGTGAAGATCATTAAATCTAGGAATGATTGGTTTTGTGTGAACTTTGTTCCTAAAGACAAAAACACCCAAAAAGATTTTTTCTTTTAAAGTTTTATAAATACTGTAAAACAGTAGAAGTAGTTATATTTTGTGGATTGCTTTTGTCTGTAGCGAGGATTTTTTTAAGGCTAGATCTCAGAGGATTTTATATAACTACAGATCGTTCCCAGCCAGTCACAAAAACTCTGCATGATGCCTACTCATGTCAGGTTTTTGTTTTGAAATCAAACTTTTTTTTTCTGCTTCTGCATTACAAACATTTTGACTAATATATTGGACGTGTTACATTGAATAGCAGAACACCCAAACGTTTGGCGGATCAGGAGTGTTATCTGTCCACCCTCGCTCCACAGTCGTGTTTGTGCAAGTTAAATGTCCAGTTATATGAATCTGATTGCAGCGGGAGGGGAGCACACGGGACGGTGCAGACAGAAAGTTGTTCGCGTGGGAGTGTTTGCGAGATCAGAGCCTTGTACTGTAAGTTGGCCCTCATGATTTCAAAACGAAAGCGTGTTAACCTACAAGCTTAGAAAAGTTACCCTTAATTTAAATCTGCACTGACAGAATCCTGAAGTCTTCTAATTGCTCTTCCGTGACTTAGCATGCTGTTATCTATTGCAGAACTTACGAATGAAATAATAAAAAAACCCAGAAAAAATATATCTGATCAAAGCAATTGTTAGAAATGACACTATTTGATAAGATCATCTACCGAAAATAAAGGAGGAAATGAGATCTGACTGAGGTAAAACCAGGTAAATAGCTTTCAGCTCTCCTTTTGTTATTCAAGAAGAAAGAGAAACAATAGGTGCTGTTTAGAGTCAGGAGCTGCCCTTCTAACCTCTGCTGCTCTTAAAATGCCTGAAGGTTATTGCATGGTTCATGGTGGCTTTTATGCTTTTAGTTCAACTTTTAATTTTCTAACAAAAGGAGATGCAGTACCAGCCTGCTGATAAACGCCCGCAAAACAATCATAGAGAAAAATGGAAAAATTCCTCACGCTTTTTCCCTCCTTTCCAGTTAGCGAGGCACACTGGCATATTTTTAACAGAAGGAGAAGAGCACTGCCTCCTATGTTAAGCTGCCAAAGCTGGAGAGTGATTTTTTAAAAAGTATGAACATTATTTCTACGAGGATACGATGTGCTTTTGCATTCAATAGCCCCAGCCCAAACAAATGATTTGTTGCATGCTGTTATGGGGAGTGATCTGAACGTCCACAGGGGCTGTATCTATTTCAACAAGATTTCTAATTCTTGCTGCACTGGCAAAATCGAGTCGAGTTAGCCTGAAATCCAGCCTTCTCAGCATCAGAACTCCGCCTGCCTGGCCCAGAAGCGTTCCCACTGAGCACGAGAAGCACCCTTTCTCTGCGAGCTGTAAAGCCGTGCACAGTGCAAGTAACGCAGACGAACCTCAGGCAGCGCGTTGGCCCTGTCCTTATACGTGCTGCTTCAATTTGTCGGCGTGATCGTTGCCAGTGCTTAGAATACGGTGCTTGCTGTGATGCTTTGTACTTGGATACCGGTGGGATCAGAGGAGAGAAGGGGTCAACTTCTGAAGGTATTGTTTTCCAACACGGCTGAAAGTAATGGAATGTAACAGTTTTAGGAATGTACACCTGTGAGTATATAATAAGAGAGTATCTGTTTGTGTATTTTCACCGCTGACATTCAGATCAAAGGTCCCGTAGGTGGTGTTGTAGTAAGAAAAAGGGAAAGGGGCCGCATGTCTTACCAACTCTGACCTGTCGTCTTGCTCGTTGTTTGCAAGTTTTCACTAGAAGATCAGTCATGAGCCTGCTTCAATGCGGTGACTTACTTTCAGGGGTCCACTTAGTGCATGTGAATATTCAGTTCAAAAAGCGGCAGATTCAGGTCTCAGTGATTAAAAGAAGAAATACTGTTGGCAAGTGCTGCTGCTTAAATATCAAAACTGATGCCCAGTCTTGCATTGGAGGGGGCTGGGATACTGTCACACGTACTTAAAAAAAAAAAAGCATTGTGTTTTGCGGCAGTGAGTGTTACTACTGGATGACTGATGCCAGAGAGGATGACAAGCTGAGAAACGTCTTCAGGCCTTTACAAACACATACTAGCTTAAGCATCTTTGACCCTTTACAGCTACATGCCAGCTACAACAAAAAGCTGAGGAGGAGTCTTCTCTTGCCTTCCAGCTTGCTTACAGCCAAAGGAAATGTATCCCAAAGGGAGGAAGATCCCCCAGGCCCTGGAAGTTGTTTAATTAATCATCACTTTCAGCCTGCTCATTAAATGGCTCTTCTTTTCTCACATGGGCAAATGAAAAAGATGATTACACCTGGGAGAAACAATGACACCTGTTAAATGTTCCTCTGTTGTTAAGCTCAGTAAAAAAAGAAATAAAAAGAAAAAAGATTTAGATTTAATTTTAGATATGCAAAATAGGTAGAACTATGCTTGCTTTCTTTTTATGTAGGTTATGTGGGATTTGTGCTGGTACATATTCGTGTCGTAATAATGTGTGCTGTTACACGTGGGAGTAATTCTCATCATCTTTAACTGAATTTGCTTAAATCAGAAATACTAGGTTTTTTTCATTTATTAAGGTAGAGAGACTTTTACCATCAAATTTTTGCTTGCTTCCGTGACACATGTGACTTGATTTCTGTGTAACAAAGGTGTTTTACGTAAGAGAGTCAAAACTACCCTCCCCAGAGGCTTCAGTGGTTTTCTGCTTCTGTTGCATTAACATTTTGGTCATGATGATAGACGGCTCGGCAAATTATGATGTAATTTATCGTGTTGCTTCAGCATTGGGGCTTTGTCAGCAACAAGGAATTTCGGGAAGAATTTTCCATTGGTTCAACAAAGCCAGCAGCAGCACTGTGAGAATTTTACGTGGAAATCTGAGTATAGATACGGCCTAAGGGAAACTACAGGGAAACTACTCGTGTGTCTGGTTTTGGGGCGTGTTTGGTAAGAAGTAGTAAGCCAGGGGTGTTGGGTAACTGTGGTCATCAAGAGCTTAGCTTGCTGTCCGTACTCAGTGTGCGTAAGACCTCTTGCAGTCTTTTCTTAACATGTTGTGGAAAGTTATTAGCGCTTTGATAATACACATTTTTCTCGTTCCATGTGGGCTCTGCAGCTCCAGTCTGCTCTGGATGAATTCCTGGGGCATGTTGTTTGTTTACTGTACTCAGGCCTGGGAAATCAGTATCTTACTAGGCGATAGAGACTGTTGTTCGGACAGTTTAACGTATTCTTTCTGAGATAGAGCCCAATCGAGTTCTCGTTTTGCTTCATCCGGATTTATTCCACAGAAAATCACAAGCTGGGTATAATTTGTAAATGCTTGCTTTAGTTGCACAGTTTTCACAGTGTGTTCTCCCAGTCGAAGGGCGGGGAAAACATGCAGTAAGGCCTGTGACACCATTTCGCACAACCCTCGACCACATGGTTTTACTTTATTTTTGCTTTCTGTTGGCAGGCCCTAAAGGGGGTGATCATTCGTGGCCTGCTAATTTCGTTTAGAAGGTCTATTCAGCCATCAGCACAAAAAAGGGTTACCAGCCTTGCTGTTGCCTACGGCAGCTGTGGTGCAATGGCAGCACGTGCTGCTACGATCACGAGGCTGGGCTATTGTAATTCCCTCCCCGTAAAGCCTTCAGCCCAGCTTCTCCTTTGCTTGCCCACTGCTTCTTCAGAAAGCAGCAGCAGCATGGTTGCTTGTCAGCTGGTGGTACTGTATGTATGCTTGCTGTGTCAGCCCACTGGTTTTTGGGTTGGCAAGCTGTGAAATAGTGACTTAACTTTAAGGTGGTGTTGCTGTATGTATTTCAAAGCTTGCAACATGACAGAACCTAGTTACCTTAAAGATTGCTTCCTGGAGGTTCAGGCTGAAGGGTGTTTGCCTTCAGATGCTAACCTGTTTCATTTTCCCACCGTTATATTGGCTATGAACAGGGGTGGTGAAACGTTTGCCTACTGGACCCTGCCCCAGCCCTTCAGGTTTACATCCAGTCCATCTTTGGTCATTTGGCCAAAGGGGCATTGCTTCCAGTTCCTGCCTTGTCCCTGTGGAGCTGGCTCACACCCGATCCCGTATGAGCCACCTTACAGCCCTCAACCTGCAGACTAAGCCACAGAAAATCAGGTAGCCTTTCTGCAGGGTTATCTGCCTGAAGTGGCTTTTCACTGCAGCCGACAGACTCCAGCACCAGCAGCAAAGATGTCGTGGGAGCAGACAGCCTGAAGAAGGGGGAATGGTAGCACAGCCCTAGCACCAACACAGTTTAGTTACCTTGAAAGTGGTGTAAAAATGCAGCTCTTCCCTAGCGCTGCAGTTATTACACATATTTCTAAGCAGGAAAGCCTGATCATTGTTTTATCACATGTCTGTACACATGAGAGAGCAAGACAGGAGCTAGGGACATCGCTGTTGAAGGGCCTGGTCGGAGGCGTGTTTGTTTTAAACGTTATCAAAATCCTTGTGGTTGCTAGTGACTGACAGCTGCTCTGTATTGTCAAATTATTTTTCTTTATGTTTGGAGACCATATATCAGCATAACAATTTCCAGACTAGGAAACTATACCACTGTATCTTAAATCCAAGGAACAAGGGTGCGATCTGTCCAGCTCTATGCCTCTCTAATTCCTGCTTTCTGCAAAAGTCTTGGCAACACCATAGCAGGCGCTTTTGGCTGAGGCAGGGAGTCTATTTGCAGTATTTACGTAAATATTTTTTCTAGAGGAAATGCCACTCACTGTACTTCATACTTAAGGTGATCAGCCAGTGGGAGAAAATGAGTTTGCTGTTTAGCTTGCTAAAGAAGATAAAACACTTTCTGCTGAAGTTTTTGCCTTTTAAATACCAGAAATTTTTATCTTCTCTGTTTGTTTGCTTTTTTCCCTAAAACAAGGGTAAAGAACTAAAGTAGGAGCTGTCTGAGTCTGGAATTGGGAATGATGAATCTTTTATTACATTTATTTTCTTGTTTTGGTCATCAGCTGAAGTGTTGAAAAAAATCAAAACCCCAGAACCTGAGCATATGACATGCATAGCTTAACAACAACAAGAGTGTCATTAAAATACCTTGCTCTGCCAATTGCTTAAGTTTTCATCTCTTGATACATGTGATGTTAAAAATCAGCAAAAATAGCCAGTGAGATGGAGAGTTTGAGGAGAGGAGTAAAAGAAAAACCCCAAGAGAGAAAGGTGGATTTTGATACAAAAATAAATGCAGCAACAAGCATAATGCCTTCCGTCCTCAGAATAATGCTAAAACGGCTTTGTTTAAGTTCCAGCCTCAGAGGGGCTTTGTTGTTTTCCAGTGATTCATAGGATAAAGTGATTTTTATGTCTTTTTCACTTATATTTAAGTGGGATTTCTCTCGGATAAACAAAGTAACACACACTCAAAGACTCTTTCTGCTTCATTTACACACCCCACCTTATCAAAACTCCATTTCCATGAGTGATGGATCTTGGCTGTGGATGGGAGAACGAAGTATTCAATTACCTTATTTTCATGTGCTAATGAAGCAGAATGTGGCTTTAGGGGGTTTCTTTTCAGCAAGGTAGCCTGTTTGGTTATGCACATGCCGCCTTCTTATGTTTCCTTCCACGTCTCTGTCTACACTCAAGCGGTGGCCTTAATGGCCAACAGTGGCTAATCCGTCTGCTTGACAACAAGCCTTGGCCTTCTTCAGCACAGCAGGAACAGCCCTGGCCTGTAATTAGCGGAGCCATCAAACCAACTGTTTGGCTCGAAATTATTTCTTTTGGCACCTCTTGCAACAACTTTATATGCTGAAAATCCGTGAAGGTTTGGGTTTGGTCCCCCCCCCCTCCCCCCACTTTCCTTTGCGTGGCGGAGTGCTGATGTGAGCTCTGAAACGCTCAGCCTGAGCAGCAGCAGATTTGTACTCCGGCAGCTCTGCCTGTCCTCAGAACGGGAGATGTACAATTTAAACGTTTGCTGTCATTTGTTCAGCTGAGCTTAAAAGTGCAGGTGCATTTGTGTCTGAGAGTCACATGGTAAAGGCAAGTATTTTTGATAGCCATGTCACGCTGCTGCCGATGCACGAGAGGTGTGTTTTCAGCTCAGGCAGACAGAGTTACTCTTCGGTACTGGCACCCTCTCCTCTGGCATCCTCAGCATAGCTTCTGTCAGAGGTACTGCTTTAATGGGTGGAATCATTCATACTCTTGAAGCTATAATATACTTCAGGTGATAGCTCCTTAGCCACAGTTGCACATCCTTTTAGCACTGTATAATGAAAATTAACACATCATGGGGGTTTTCCTAGCAACTGTATGCTAGGAATTACTGTGTCAGCTTCACCACAATGGATGATGGAGGGAAATAACCATCCGGGAGTTACTCACTGCCACTTACAAAGTTGCGGAATTGGAAAAAGGCAACAAATTTCCCTTTTTTCCTTCCCCCAAAGAATGAAATGAAAAGGCTTTACAAAGTACATTGAAACACATACCCAAGTTTGGATTTTGTTTGTTTGTTTTTATCGAGACTTCTAAAGAAAGTGAAGAGCAATTTAGGCTGTGGTAGGTGTAAGAATAGTTACCTTCAAGACTCCTGTGAAGCAGGGAGCAATAACTTTCAATGTAATAAAAGTTATACTTTTTTCCCCCTAAGATTCATGAAGAATGTTCCTAAGAATTATCAGCAGCAAAATGAATCTCTGTTCCCACTAAGTGATGGTAATTAGTAACTAAAAGGAGGAAGTGTAATAGACACTGAGTAGTAGTAGCATGGGTTTTGTAAGGTGCACCGTGCTGCTGGGTGTTCTGGATTCACCTGAAGGCAAAATAGAGGAAAAGAAATGTATGAAAACAAAAATCGAAACCCTTGGATATTTTTTTGATAAGATCTTTCACAAAGGTACTGAAGTAAATGTAGTAGTAAAGTCCTGTCGTGAATTAAAACAGGTGAAAAAAGTAGGAGGCGAGTGATAATAGTCCTCAGCTCTCAACCTGGAGGAGATCCGTATTTAAGTGGAGTTTAAAAAACCGGTGTTGGCAGTAGTGTGTGTTTAGGCAGAAAGAGATCAAGAAGCAGCCGTGATCAGTGAGACTACCTGGCCAGTGGTTTTAAGTGAATATATGTTAAAGCTGCTGGGGCAAGATAAGTACACAACAAAATTAGGAAACTTAATAACACACGTTGTCCCTGAAGGACATCACAAAGCAGATTTGATTGATGCAGTGATGTTACTGGTTCCCCTTCATGAAAATGAGGCCGATACCGTGTTCTGCTGCATCTGTTGAGTACGGCTTTCGTGCAAAGGCCCCAGCCTGCACAGGTCCCAGGAAATTCACTTTGTGTGAAGGGAATTCCCGGCATGCTTCCTGTCCCTCCAGTCTTCCTCCCGCATTGGCAGGGAATTTCCGTGCCTCTCCTTTATCTCTTGGCTATCCTATCTCAAAAGTGAGGGGAAGGAAAATAAGGTGTAGTCGAGCTCTGCAGAGCACCGGCTCCCTTTGGCAACCAGAGAGGCATGCTCTGATCTGAACCAAGTCACAGCAGCTCTTTTATCCCTTGAATTTGGGGAAACAGTCCTGTGCTCTTTAGCTACAGTTGGGTAAAAGAGGTTTTCGTGACTAATATTTTGTTTGCCAAAATGTGCTGTTCTGGAAAGCAAAGCAATTAACTTGGTTGGTTATGAATTCAATTTGTTGTTCTGGTTACAAGTTGGAGAGTTTTCAGTTGAAACTTTTTAAAGCTTTTAACTTCTTTAATCATTCTCAAAGTGCACCATCTCAGAGCGTCCCTTTCAAAATAAAACATGTATTTTTTAAAATATGCAGACTTTCTTTGAGAAGCCTTGATGAGACATGTTTTGTTTCACGTTGCTTAATGTTTTTCATTTGTCCCAACCCAAAACTTCTTCACTGTGTGGGGAAAAAAACCCCACCCCTCCTCCCTTCTTCACTGGTTCGGAGACGGCTGTCCTCCCCTCCACCCCATTTTCTACCTCCCTTTCTTGGATCTGAGTAGTAGAAGGTCTGGTATCTCAGTGTGGCTTGAAGTTACTGAAGCAAACTTTCCAGAGTTATGAAAAAATTAAAGGGAAGCAACGTATCAGAATGTCTTCTGATTTCAGAAGGGAAACTTGTTTGTACTGCTGTACTCGACAGTGATTAGCTTAGCAAGAGCAGATACTTAACATGCATTCAGAGCTGGTAGTAAATTAAAATTAATAATAAACTGCATATCTATTTTACAAAAGTATTTCTTCTCAGAATAAAGTTTGTTAATTCTGTAGTTACTTAGGCTTTTAGCTTATTTCCCAGGTGTTTCTCAGCTGAGAACATCTCAAGTTGTTAATTTTAACTCCCGTCTCACTTTCTGGTCCTTGTACACCAGCAAAATTTAGTTTTTCTGAGAGGAGTTTTCCAAAATACAACAGTTTACGAGCTTCTAAAAACTTCAGTAAACATGCTTGTGGAAACAAAGACCTCTGCGATGTTTCCAATGTAAATTTTTCAGCACTTTCCATTTTAGAATGATACTGATAGGAAAGAGAAAAAACATTTTATGATGGTAGAGGTGATGTCTTCTACATTATTTTATATTGAGGAGAAATGTTGAGTTTGGTTTATAGTGAGATGTGTCTTTGGGAACTGTGATACAGATTTGTATATTTAAATCTGCGTAATTCCTAAGCATGACTTTTGTGCGAGAAGTGGCTATCTTACTGGCTCAGTCTCACTGTAGAGGGAACTGTGAAAGTTGTGTGATCATACAGTGTAACTTTTGTATATAATAGGTATATAACCGCTGAATTCAGAGGACTGAATTGCAGTATCCCGTGCATAACCGTTTATAAGAGGTTCGTGTGTATTATTATTTCAGAGATGCATGGACTAGCAGTCCTCCTTCTGCCTGGTTATATTTAATGTAAAATTTATCTCCACTAAGAAATACAAAGCCGACAGTCTCAATAGCCAAGCAAAACCAGGAAGACTTGAGAGAAGAGTACAAAAATAGCAAAATACATCTCAAGAGAAGTCTCCCTCCCCGGTGAACTGGTTACGAAACAAAGATTAGCGTTTAGATTGTGCTGCGTCTTGCATATCAATAGTCTCATGCAGACATACAGTGCCACTGAATTCTATTGTAGCAGCATAGGCAGACTCGACTCGGGGAAACTGAAAGCATTTACAGTTAAAACCCCATACCATTGCGTTAACCTTCATGCATAAGTAGTCATTAAGCCACACTTAAGGCTGTTGTGTGTTGGATTTCACTTTAGCTTCTGAGTAATCTTAAGGACCAGAGCAAGTAAAGCCATGACAGTAGCCTGTTCTTGAGGTGACCAGAGTATGGTAAATGTCAGAAATCCACATCTGAAATAAGAGGTCGCACGCTCTTTACCAAGTGCAGATGAGGAGAAAAGGCTCTTTGATGTGGCTGTAGTGTAGTATCAGCTTTGTCTCTAACAAGACCTCTGCGCTGCAAACTTGATTTGTGTATAAAAGGCCGTAGTGTTGGGTGGAAGGGCTGATGCAGCCTTATCCTTCCTGTCTTCTCCACCCCCACCCGCCTTCTGCACCTCTCCAGTGATCCCTGTTTCGGCTGGCTTGACTCTCAGCCAGCTAGCTGTCATCCCAGGCCAATCATGTAAAAACCCCGGATAATCCCATTCCAGTGCATAAACCAGAGCAGCCGTAACAGTGATAAACAATTGTATAGCAGCTGCTTATTGCAGACATACACCCACCGGAGATGCCTGGGGAGGCGGGGGGACCTCAAACACTGCTGCCCTGGGTGCAGCACCTCGGGTGGCAGATGACGCCTGGGTATCTCCCTCCAGTTCCCAGTGCACGTGGCGATTTCTTTACCTACAGCAATTCGTACTTGCTGAATGTATACTCTTAGTATTGCCTTTCACCCCACTGCTACTCCTACCTGTTTCTGTGCTTGGGGCAAGAGCTACGTAGCAGGCATCTAAGGGTCCCTCTTTCGTGTTTTCCTCTTGTGCAGCCCTCCTTTGCCCAGGCATTTTGTCACCGTAAAGGAGCTAGTTTTGGTACGCCTGATCTGGCAGCCTAAGACAGGGCAGCACCCCTCTTTCAGGCATAATTGCCTTACAGATTAGGTTTGCATACACGGAGATGTGACTATGTGGAACCTTCCAGTGCTGTCTTTTGTAGGAAATGGACGTGGTAGGAAAATGGTTATGGGTGAAAAATCTAAGAGCCTCTCGTGGGGCAACTTCGCTGCCCTTCTGCTGTACTCTTTTCGCACTACCGCTGCCTCTAAAGTAGCATTATGTTTTGCAAAAAAGGCGTTAGGCATTGTGCCAGCTAAGGAATGTCATTCCAGTCACATTAATGTAGCTCAGCTGTTGCGTGGATCATTGGTCCTCGTACTTCAGCCATGAAATGGCATTGGCTGGTTTGAGAAGAAGTCCTCAGTTCCTGCATACGTACCGACCACTTGTGTTAGGGCAGCTGTTCAGGCACATGCGAGAGAGGGTTTTTACTTCCTTCAGAATTCAGCCTGCCTGTAAAGATGGCAGAAAAGCGTCTTTGGTAGGTAATTAAGGACATGCTCACCTTGATTATTGAAAATTAAGGGGGTCCCACATACTGTCACATCAGAATAGCTACTGTTGCGGCGCATGCATGGGCGTGCTTTCTTGGTGCAGTGACTCGGGGTGCTGCGGGCGGAAGGATGGCCCTGCGAGCCGTGCCGTCCCCGATCTCCACTGCACCCAGAGCCAGGGCGGGGCATGAGGCTTGCACTGGGAAAACACTTTCACTGGCTCCAAAGTCTGGGCATCTGGTTGGGGTGTAATCCCAAGTTAGTAATGCACGGCCTAGGCAAACCGGCAGTAATAGATATTTCTGCTGCCTCACTCCCTTACCTCTCCGTCCCAGAAAATGCTGGTATTTCCAGCTGTGCCGATACGGTGCTGGTTGCACTAGTGTATAAAATCTGTTAGTGACCAGCTACACGGTGTGACTGCTAGCATGGCTGTGGCTGAGGAAAATGCCTGTGTTTAGACTTGAGGAGGGAGCTGGAGCACTGAGCTGCCTGTTATGCTTTCACCATGGGGAGTACGAGAATGGGAAGTGATGGGTGGGGTGTGCCTAGGGCCCCCTCCTCCCACCCTGCGGACTCACGGGGCAGAGCCAGCATGCCAGGTAGGGCGCTCTGCTCCTGGGCCGTAGCATGGTCTCCTTTTATTAAATTCCTCTTATTTTTCAAAACATACTGCAGAATACTTACCAGGCCATAAAAAAATACGCTATGAGGGATTACCATACATAATTGCAGCTGCCAGAATGAAAAAAGTCAGTTTTGTAAAACTGGTGGTGACATATTCAGAGGGAGTAGCTTTGGGTTTTGATGTTGTGATGTTTACACGCTACCTTACAAAACTCCCCGCAGCATGCTTGAGCTCCTGGTGTAAACGAGTGAAAATTAGCTCTTTGAGGAATATATTCGAACAGGGGGTTCTTGTAAGTCAGAATCGCGAACTCGAGTTACCCGTGGTGCCCAAGCCCCTGTCACCCTGCTTGGCCATGAGCAGAGTAACACAGGCCTCCATACCCCGTCATTTGCTCAGCAAATGGCGAGCAAAGACCCCCGTGGCCAAAGGTGACCAGCATGGTTCCCACACTGGCACATGGGCAGCAGGTGTGCTCCCAGTGACTGTCTGCCCACAGCTGAGGCTGTGAGCTGTCACAGCTCCCAAAATAGGATGGGCTGAGGGAATTCAGAAGGCAGTCTCTTGATTTGTGTCCTCTGGACTTCCGTCCCTGGTGAGGGCTGTGTTAAGGGAAACAGGGCTGTTTATCAGCCTTAGGTGCCACTTGTCAGCCAAGCAGTTGGTTTTTCCTAAGTACTCCTCAGAGAGCAACATGTAATGTAAGGTGAAGGAGGCTGTATTGTTTTATTTTATTTTTAAACAAGTCAATTATTAATTGTAAAGGAGGTATGAATCAAAGGAGATTCATACCTCCTGGCAAATTAATCCACCCTGCAATTTTTTTTACTTTTGGTTATATGGTTTGGTATGTCCACATGGTAGCGCATTAGCTGTATCACATGTTCACATCAGAAATCAGTTTGGTCAGTTCTAGATCTGCTGTATAGGCACTTCAGATCACAGCTCACACGAGGGACTGCTCCTCCAGGTATTGTCCTGGGAATTGCTCCTTCGTGCATCAGAAATCTGGCTTTTCCCTTACCTGGGTAAGGAGCAAAAGAGGAGCTGATAGAAGTTGCTCATTGCTGTTAGCCATGAAGCAACCGTGACCTCGTTTGTTTTGAGCTAGTTTTCAGATGAAGAAAGCATTGACATTTCTTTCCCCTCCTTTTAGATTGATGGGTGGAAGCAGTCCTTGGGATTTGGCTATTTTCAAAACAAAATATTTGACCTGAAAGGTAATATTTATAGCAGGCAGCTAATAGAAAACACGCTTGCCCTCTCTCTGTGTCTCTTGTGTATGCGTGCGTGCGCACTCCGAGTTCCCTCCTGGGCCTGACCTCTGCTGCGTGCACTGCGGCTTCATTGACTTCACCTTCTATTCCCTCCTCTAGAGAAATGAATCACTGGAAGCAGCGGGGCTCGGTATGCGGGGAAGCAGGG
Source organism: Steatornis caripensis (assembly GCA_013398225.1). Classification (NCBI taxonomy): domain Eukaryota; kingdom Metazoa; phylum Chordata; class Aves; order Caprimulgiformes; family Steatornithidae; genus Steatornis; species Steatornis caripensis. Next base: position 17,192 of record VZSC01003831.1, read on the forward strand.
TGCAGGAAGTTCACGGCAGTCCTGTGCCACTCTGACCCTCTGCAAATGTCCCCTCCTGCCGAAGTGATGGATGGTGCTGGGCTTCTGCGTCAGTCACTTGTGAACTCTGAAGGTCACCCGAGAGAGCGTATTCTCCCTTTGGAAAGACACCCCGGGGGGATGTTGATTTAGTGACATCTACCAAGGACTGACTCTGTCAGTCAGTGCAGTAATGCTGGAGTGGGGAATGGTGTTAGCATTGGGTCACTGGATCCAAAGCAAGAGGAAACAATAGCTGGGCTCGGTAAAAGCCCTCCTCCGGGTCGCTGATTGGATCTGGCAGGTGGGAAGGGGCTATTTTGGATAAGATACCTAGCTGAAGGAGCAACTGCAGTCCCAGCTCTCTTGCGGCAGCAAGTGCTTTGCATTTAAGCGAGAGCTAGGTGAGACCGCCTCATTTGCTTCCAAACAGGAGTTCGCCCTTTTTTACCTCAAGAAAAAATTGTCAGCATGGCAGTAGGGTCTCTAAGGAGCTTAAAAACGCCTGTGCAAATAGAAATGGTGCCTGCAGTTTTTTAGGCTGCAGTTTCCTATGAAGTTTGGATTTGAACAAACCTAATTTTCTCATGTTTGGACCCCTGTGCATGTCCATAAAACCATTATTGTTCAGTGAGAATTTGCTGTGATGGGGGGGTGCCTTGGTGGGATTCAGGGTAGGTACAGAACAGGCAGTGAGGTACCTACACCATTAAAATGAATACAGAGGGGTGGAAGCAAACCAGTTGCAAAAGCAGCACTTGGAGCGAGGTGGGAAGAACCTAGGCTGAAACAAATACAATTCAGTTCTCCCTTCCCTGTTTTCGACAACGCAGATGAATACTTGCAGTCAGAAAAGAGCCCCTACCTGAGGTGCAGTGACGGTGGGCCTACCATCGTGGCATTTGCAATACTGTAGTCTGGCCGTAGTTGTAGGCTTACCATGTATTTGAAAACAGATCCTGTTTTTTCCAGCCAAAATTGCCGATACACCAAACAGCAGTGGCCTTCACGACAATCTTGCATCTGGAGACCCGACATGAAAATCAAGCATTCCCCAAACATGATGAAGTTGCAGGTTTTCGTTCAGCTACTACAGGTTGGGAAATAGAGACCATGCTCTAAACAAGTTAGAATTTGAGTGAATTTAAGCTGAGTATTTATTAAAGCTCTATTTACACTGGGCTGTGATGAAGCTGGATTGCAGAGCTACAGACTACAATCAACACTCAGCAGGAGGTTATTTAGATTAAATACCAACTGTCTTGGAATGGTGGGAAAAGTTTCAGAAGTTTTATTTACTGTTTTTTTGGAAAAAGTTGCGGGCTTGCAGTAATGTTTCAGGAATTCTGCTGGACAGATAGTTTTCCTCCTTGAAATGTTCTTTTTGCATTTCGGTGTTCTTGAATTCAGCTACCACCGTACATATCCTCTGATGAATACGGTTGATATCCAATTTGCTCCCCTCCTTTATCTCCTTACTGTGAGACTGTAATCATCCTTTTGCATTCTTCTAGTGCGCATTTTTTTTTGCCAAGAGAAAAACAAGACAAGGGAGAAATTTTGTTTGGGGGAAAAAAAAGCTTCACAATTTTCTCATTTTTCTTGAGGTTTTTCTCCCTTTTCCCTTTTTCATGTTGACCTTCCTTCTCACCTTTGCTTTTCCTGTGTCCTATCTAAAGGGTGGGCTTGCTCCTCCCTTCTCATATGCTCTTTTATTTTTGAAAATAAGAATGATTACTGGTTTTTTCCCCCTCATCATTTATCTACTTGTCCACACCTGTTTCTTTCACTCTGGTTTCCTTCAAGTTTTAGCATGTATTTCCTCCTGTTCTGCCTTTTGCTTTTTGTTTCTCCTCTGTGATTATGCCAGATCCCCTGGTCCCCCCTCTCCTCCTTTCCGAGATGCAAAGTCCTCTTCCCTGACAGAGGACTTTGCAGCTTGGCTGAGCAGCCCCTGCTGCTGTTGTGGTGCCGCAGACGTGCTGGTGCCTTTCCGTTTCTCCCAGCACAGCGGCATTCGGTTTGAGTGCTAATGTGATTTGCATCGTTTTATTTTGGGGTCAACCCTTTCAATAACTAATGCATGTAGAAAGCACCGTGATGACTGTGTTGCAGTGCTAGGCTTAAGCTGCATAAAACAGGGTCCACTGACTTACTTTCAGAATGAGTGCACAGTGTATAAAAATCACAGAGAGGAAAAATGATACTCATGCATTTAATGTCCCTGTAAACAGAATGAGTGATTCTGTAAACAAATGTGGCAAGCACCTCCCTGAAATTAAGAAAAACGCATGTTTCCTGTAATACTGCTTCATGTTTATATGGGGTCTCTTGTCTATTTCTGGCTCCGTAAAGTGAGCAATACAAAATACTGGAAATTATATTAGACTATAAAGGTCTCCAGCCTTTCTTGCTTAGACAAGTAAGTGAGATTTCCTGTTTCTCGTTGTCATCTAGTTACCATGACAGAGGTATTCTGTACCATTGCTAATTTTATCTAAAAGGTTTTCTTGTTTCTTTTTTTTTTTAAAGTCATTCTCAATTGCTGCACAGTTTTCCTGAAATTAGTTTTACTAATAGGTGTATTTCTTTTGCCTCAGTTACTCCTCTTTGTCTGTACTGGAGCTTGGAGGTTCCAGGTGAGACCGTGCCTACCCAAACAGTCAATGGAGCTACACAGTCCTTGTCGCACAGTGCTGTGAAATAAATCACTGCACAAAGGGCGTTGGCCTTAATGGGCTAAAAGCAGCTGCTCTCCAAAAGCCACAGGCACAGGCGTGTACTGTGCATCAGCAGGGAACTGGTTGGAAGGTGGAGGTCTTGCAGGCACAAGCTAATCAGAAAGAGTCAAATGCTGGAACGAAATGAACTGGCCCCATGGCCAGTGCTTAGCGGATGGATAGGAGAGAGGTACAAAGACTGAAGTATTTTATCTGTAGAGGCGCAGTCTGAAAGGCTGATCTGTGAAGCATGGTACTGCTCGGCATAAGCCGAGGAAGCCCGGGTGATCTCAAATGCCAAGTGAACCCTAAGTGTCCTTGCGTGAGCTGTGCAGGGCGGGCTTGGCAGCTGGCATCTACTCACCGTGGTAGAAAAAGAAAGTTACCCAGACTTTGTACAATACAGATACTTTTCATTAATAATTTCAACAAAATTCATCAATACAAAAATTATAAAATTTGTTAAAATACTGAAAGCCTTTGATCAGAGTCTACTCAAGCTCAAACTGAAACTGTCTTGTTTGATTTTCCAGTATCGCAGTGAAACCAAATACTCATTAAATCACTGTAACAGTATTTAACAGCCTCATGTCTTTTAAGTAGTCTAAAGAAGTTTTTGTTTCCAGCAAAGTAATTTCATCAAAGTCACATTTATCATCTGAACTTTGCTAAGTAGATTAATCAAATTGTAATTTAATATCTGAACCACAAACACCGTATCAGTTGTGCAAAGCTCTCTGCTTACGCTTTCAGGTCTTACATCGTAGTTATTCCACTTCCATCCTGCCCAGCATAGAAATGCTGTAACACTTTAAAAGCTTGTAGCTCTTAACCAGAAACCATAGGTGAACAATCTCAAGACGCGTAACATATTTTTAAATAGTGTCTCCTGCAGACCATTGTAGTGCTTAAACATGGACTGGTTCTTACAGCACCTGCCTCATGCGAGCTTTTGGGGAGGGTCCCAAACGTACATGATTTCATCTTTGTATCCTGACAATGAAGAAACTGGAAATAACCCTGTTATTTAGTTTAAAAAGATGTCAACAGCATTGGAAAATTAAGATTGTTAAAAGGGAAAAAAACATGAACGAAAAAAGCTTCACAGCTCCTCAGCTCGTGCAGCACTCTACTATCACAAGTAGACGGCAGTGAGCTTCTCATGAGTTCTTCTCTGCAGGGTAGGGAGAGACTGATCCTTGGCTGGTGTGTGCACTGACTTACGCAGCTTCCTCTTTCCAAGGTGCTTCCTTGCAGAAGCTGCGACCAAAATGGCAAGCCGTCTCAGATGGTGCTGCATAACGGTGATTTAGGAATGGCGCCTGGTGTTGGCCAAGCAGTAGCCACCACAGGAGTGTGTACCATGGCAGCTCTGGTTTGAAAGCAGTTGGCTCCACAGTTGCAGGAGGTCACAGTTAGTGCACTTCAGTCTGAAAATATTTAAGCAAAATTTTGAAGTAGTTTGGGATTTTGTGCCAGGGTCTGTGAGCACCTTTCTGTGTCCTCCATCAAATTCCCCACGAGGAAGTCCACTTCAGGAACTGTGCTTTTCTACTGTTGTAACATCTCTACTTTCCAGAGAATTTAGCATAAAACTATAATTAATACGGTTATTAAAACAGACAAGAAGCCTCTCTAAATGCAAGCACGCGGCTCAGTTGCTAAAATGACTGCACATTGGCAATAAAAAAAAAAAATTCCTGTACAATAAATACCACTTTCTCTTTTGCTAATCCAAAGAGAAATGTTCTCATGTAAACAAAGCAACTGTAGTCACCTTCCTATTTTGGATTTCACGAGTACATCACACAGTTTCCAAAATCTAATAAAATGGATGGGGAAAATTCTTTGAAACTCATTAAAATGAACCCTAATATAGATAATTTTAAATGCGGTTTCTCTGCTTCTACAAGCTGTTTGCATGCTGTGCTATACTACTGGTTCAAGATCTCTTAGATGAGGAAAGAGTGATGGATAACAAAGGTGCAGCTTTCCCCAGCCTTGAGGTGACTGCTCCGGAGATTTCTACCAACACAAACAGAATTCTTGAGACGACATAAGGCTGCTATTTATTGTGGTAGCCTCTGAGCCTAAACAACAGCTCTGCAAATTGAACATAGAGGTCCCAAATAGCTGCCTCATACCAATTCTCAGGAGGATATTTCACATCTCAGCTGAAAACAAAACTCCAAAGTTTTCTGTTCCAGGAGTTTCTGCAAATAAATGTATTCAGGTTGTGTCCATGTCCTCTCTTACAAATTTGGTCCTAGGTTCTGGCTCTGAACAAATGGCAAAACTGCAATTAGGAAAAAACATGGTTTTAACTGGGCGTTG
>VZSC01003831.1:31033-73742 GCA_013398225.1 Steatornis caripensis
CCCAATATGTCAGGTTGTTCACTTTATTATTATTTATTTAAAATAAAACTTAATCTTTAAAACTCCACTTTATTTCTCCATGACTTCATCTAGTTTCAGTTTCTTGATAATGTGTCTGTACTTGGCTGCGGTGGAGCTGCTCTAGCATAGTTGCAAAGATGATTTTTCACCCATTGTAGAATATGGTCCATTTGTTCCTCATTTTACTTTGGTGTAAAGCTACTGGATGCAAGTAACATCTTGATGAAAAATGGCCTGTCCTTGATAGTTAGTTCACAAGCAACTTATTTCCTAGCACAACATATTTATGTAATTGTAAGTAGACTTCTGTCCAGCTACTTGTCCGGGACTCCTCAAAGCGTTTTTGGTTTGCCGAGTGTGGTTTAAGATGTAGTTCATAATGTGGGGCATGTGTGGCTGATGAGGTTAATTTTCCTTCTTGTAGGATATGATACTGTAATAGAAGTGTTCTGCTTAGATATGCAAGATGTAAAAAAATAATAAAAGTAAATTTTGAAGAATAACTTGAAAAAAAAATCTGGAGTTATTTAGTATATAGGAATCGGGAGCCTTGTTTGCAGCAATAGTCCCCATGCTTGCCGTAAAGGTGCTTCTTCCACTGACCTTATTAATTTTATGCCATCAGAAGATAAGCATCTGATGTCACGATACTACTCTGAATACTATTCATTAATATAGATACATTATTTCTATATTTAAGTATAGTACACAGTATGCGGGGAAAGGAATATAGTATGCAATAAGCGGGGAAAAGGAATTTGTTCTATTACAGGAATGCGCACACTAGAGGGTTTATGGAATGAGAACTCGAGTGCCTGAAACTGAAGGTAGGGTTCAGAGTAATTGGACTTGTCGTAACTTGCAGAAAGAGCCAATTTATGTATATGCTACTTACGTTGTCAAGGAAAGGGCTTGATGTAGAGCACAGTGTGTCCACTGCTTTGCCACTGTACTGGTACTTCAAAACGGTACCTTTTCTTTCCTCAATGACAGAAAAAACACATTAACTGACCTTCTATTGCATTTAAGGCAGCATCTTTTTTCTTAATTGGGAACCAAGATTGTGCTGGCTTAGCATGCAGTGCCTCTCAGAGGTACTCAGGTGGTCTTGAACAAGAATAAATGCATGCTGTTTGCTAAAAAGGGTTGAACTGTAGCATAGTCATGATTTTGAAAAGGCTTAAAGTTGCATGTAAGGCTTACGCTTGCATGTCCAGATGTAAATAGTTTCAAGGGTGCACAATCTTGAACTGCACCTATGCTGGGGAAAAAAAAGTCTTGTCAAGAAGGCTGAGATTACAGTAGACACCTCTATTATTTCCCCACTGTTCTCTCCCTACCAAAAAAGGAGACACAGCATAAATGAGCACTGTTTTAATATAAATTCTTTTTTTAAAAAGATATTTCAGTGTTATTACGGAGGTTCATACAAAAGGCACATTCTCAGCTTGCCTAACTCAGTGCATTGCCACGGATTTCCATGGACCTAAACCAGTGTTTCTTACACCCAGCCAGAGTGGCTGCGTTCAGCTGCTGAGGATATCATGTGCAGCCACCATGCAAAAGCATACTTCCGTTATTCAGTTGTCTTTCTGGCAATGCTGTGGCTAGTTTAGATTGGCTGTGGCTAAATATGTGGTCACAGGAAAAACATGCATAAAAACTTCTGACCTGAAATGATCGGCAGATGCAAAGGATCTGCCATAGGCTCTGTAAAACAAGCACACTATAACCTCGGTTCCTTCGTTGCCCTAGTGTATATATTCCTGTCAATTCTTGGATCATCCAGGAAGAATACCTATCTTGACCCAACTGACATAAAGCCCAGGGATTTACATCAATTCACAGATGCCTTATATGTACGGGAAGCAGGCATACATATCCGAATGAGAGGTGATAAAGGAAAGCAGAACCAAGGAAAGGGCCGGGTTTTCCGCTTCTTGTTAACTTCAGATCAAGATCCAGTGCATTCCTGGGAGATACACTCCATGCAAATGAAGTGTATGGAATTACTAGCCAAGTGAAAAACACCGGCTAGTGCTATGTAAATGAATGGGCTTTCTGCCCATGCTGGCTGAATCTGTGTTAGCAGAACAGCTGAGCAAATGCCCTTCAGCAGCATTTGTTACCAATGTGGTTGCTGTTCCACAGTGGTCTTGTATCTGTCCATACACACAAGTAAACGTGCTTTAAATCTCATCTTGTGGCAAGCATTTTGGCTTGGAAGAGAGAACATCCAAACTGAATTTCATGGTCTCGCCTTTGTCTCCAATGTGATTCTGGGCAGGGAGTGGCGCATTTTTCACCCAGCTTCACATGCTTGAATTTGAGTAATTTCTCTCAGAGCTCCCTTTACTGTTCATGGAGAAAACCAGCGAACATTTACAACACATTTATGGATCTTTTTCAGACATCTGCAACAGAGAAGCTTACATTTAGTGAGATGAAACGGACACTTAGCAGCAGACTTTAAAAGGCATTAAGATATCTGATGATACAGATGACGGACACTGGACGTAGCAAAATATGGTGGAGATCACTCTGGGCTGTTCTCTGTTCCCCCAGGAGTCAAAATACCTTTAACAGTCGGTCTCTGAGCCTCTGGGTTAATGATGCTAGCCTACTGGGCATAGGAGACCTAGGTGCTGGAAATCTATGCTGCTAACTGGTGGGGATGGTTGCCAGCAGTTTTGGCCTGACTCAACCAACACTTTTGGACAATTCCTTGGCACAGTTTGGGTGTTAAAGACAGACCAGGGGTCGTTGCTGGTAGGTGTCTTGGATGCAGCCCTGCCGTAGGGGCTAAAAAGATGCTGGTAGGGTGGACATAGGCCCTTCTGGGCGAGTAGTCCGCAGCACTGTAAATAGCTGCAGCGATGGCTGTAGCCTGTGTGTCCCTGTTCCTTGTTTATTAAATCATGGCCATAGCACTCCCTGCCTCGGAGTTGTTTATGAGCCTAAGTTAAAGCTTGTGGAAGAGCGCCCAGCCAGGGTAGTTTACAGCCGGAGCAGTTCCTTGATCCATTTTGCTCATAGCTGTACAAATGTTTGTGTCTTTGTCATTGGGGAAGACTGGGGTGGGGGAAGGTAAATGTGTCCGCAGGTAGAAAGAGGGGGGTGGCAGCAACTGCTTTAAAGCAGCATTGCTGCCAGAAAGTGGTGCTTCAAATGACCCCCTGTGGACTTCACCTGCCAATCCATGATCGTTTGCATAGTTCAGTATATTGGCTTCAGGGAGCCCCAGAACAAAGGCTTGCCTTAAAAAACTCAGACCTTACTCAGATAAAACTCCCACTCATGCCCCAGGGAGTTTTGCATGACGAAGGATTACGGGATGGTGTCTCAGCTTTGCAGCGCATACTGCTTGTAGCCGCTTTTTAGTTTTGTGGATAAGACTGTGCCCATTTAGAGGGAAAGTTGGTTTCCGTTTGCTCCCACTCAGTTTGCTGGAAACATTTTTTACCTTCCTCTTTGTAGGCTAGAGGTGGGGCTTTTGAGGAACCAACAGGTGAAGAGGAAGGGCACCCACATGAAGGAGGTGCCTTGGGTGAACGTGGGGAAGGAGAGGGCTTTGAAGGTCTTAGCAGACAAGTGGTGGCATTGAGTTTCGTAAGTTGCCCGTATTCCCACCCACATAGGGGCCCAGGGTTTCAGAGGTGGAGAGTTACTCAGCCCTGGCAGGACTGCTCTTAAGCCTGAGCTCAGCCTGTGAGTCTGTTCAGTGTTTGGGGATCTTGAGGTGTATTTCCCCCTGCTTTCCTGGCGTGGCAGGTATGCTGCATCATGTCTTTAGTTTCTCTCATTCTGCGATTACTCATTGTTATTTTGCGTGAGCAAAGCAGGCAGATGTTACAATAACCTTCTCGTCAGCATGTCCCGCAGTTTCTGTTTCCTTGGGTGAAGCAGTAAAGCAGTCACTTCAGGGCCAGAGGATTGGGCCTCATTTCGTCAGATGGAAGGTGACTAGTTAAAATCTAACTAGCAGTCTCACACCCAGTGCCTGAGAGGAACAGTCTTTGAAGACTATTAAGAAAATAAAAATTCCCTGCGTTGTCATATAATGGAAATGAGTGTACTTCAACAGCCATCCGCTCTAATCTGTCAGCCAGCCCTTAGCAGCTTACCAAGCCTGTATTTAACCTATTTCCCTAATGGCAATTAAGAAATGTTTTCATTTCCCAGGGAGAGGATTGCCCATGAAATCCCCCTCTCCTCCCCAATCCCTGTCCCGTGGCTCCGCTCTCTCCCTCCTCTTCCCTACACCCCAGCTCCTTCTTCCTTAGCCCAAGGCATCCAAAGCATTCCCATGTGTTTGGGTAGCACGCAGCGAGGAAGAAATGATTAAGCAGCTGAATGTTTGAAATCCAGCTAAATGCACCGATTATTATCTGCTTAGGGCTTTCTTATCTCGAACTGTGTGGTGCTTAATGGCAGCCCCATTGTTTTCAGCTCAAAGGTATTAATGAAGGAATCAGGGCAGCAGGCTGATGTCATAGGTGGCCGAAAGGTGACTTGCTGCACTGATTTCCCTTGCTCCACCCCTTCGCAAGCCCCTTCCAACTAGTTCAGGAGAAGGGTTAGTATTTTTAGAGGGGGGGGGGTAAGGCAGCCAGGTTGCGTTGGTGTGTTTGGTAAAAGGATTGCAGAGGCTCGTAAATATCCTGCTTAAAAGATGTACTCTTAGCTTCTGCTCTACTTTCTCACTTCATAAAGGCTCTGAACCGCTGGCGCGGGTCTCCGTGTGAAGGCGGCCAGCCGGCCCTCGTTCGCACCTGCCCTAGGCACTGGCCAGCAGACTACGCGTTATGTTCTGACCTATATCCAAGGCGATACACCCACTTTGTGTTTTCGATGCGAAGAAAGAGCCGTGAGTAAGGAGCTGCCACCGAGGGGTACTTCTTGAGGTGGACGCAGCCCCCAAGGTGATGCACGACTTACAGAAGTCAATTGTACTTTTTGTTACTCTTCCGAGTTAAATTACTTTTTTTTTTTTTAGATGTACATAGTTACTAGACGCAAAGTGGTGCGTGTTGTGTGAAGAGGAGCTTGTCTCTCTGGGCTGGGGTATTGTGAGTGTATTCAGTTTTCTCTTCCACAGCACGAGCGTGGAGAGAGGTGAAGATTCAGCATAGATTAGATTTCACTGTCATTGTTTGTATTTTAATCATACACTGTTATTTCTGTAATTCTTTTTGTGACAGAGCCAGTCTGACATTCCCTTCTTTTTTATCATAGACTTGAAAAACATGCTGCTTTCTTTGACTTAAAGCTTAAGAATTAATAGTATTGCTGTACACTGTAGAACCTCGCATCACACTGCCTATAGAAATGGTAAACACAAATAGAATTTCATTAAGATTTTTTTTTCCTACAAACCCAGCTAAGAATTTGAAGAAAGATGTGTTACCAGAAACTGACTTGTGGAGCTTTTGTGATTTATGGAACAAGAAAAGAAAAATAGCTTTTAGACAGTGGCGTTGTAAGGTAGCAGGTGAAGAGTTCTTGTGTGCATACATACCCAAGCAGGTCTCAGACAAGAATGAAAAGTAATGCTATTTTTTTTTATTTTACTGAGACAGTCTTTTTGCGTAAGATGTAATTTAATCAGTCTTTGTGACTACAGTTAAAATTAATGTCTTTGCTGACGTGTGATTAGTAAGTTAGGATTTCTGTCTTACCTAAGTGAATGAGTGAAGAGTTTACTCCATTTTCTTATTTTTGATTGGTTTTGTGTATTTTTCTCCATTTCAGTTTATTTTTGGTCTGGTGAGCGTGTCGTAGCTTTCACTGTTCACTGGAGTATTTTGTGCCTGTTTAAGGAGCTGTCTAAATAGTCCACTAGCAAAGGCTAGACAGCAGAAGAGACAGCAGAGGCAGAAAAAAAGTGGTGACACCCATACACGCATCAAAGCCAACTGCTGTCTTGATGAATAAGATTTGCTTAACAGCAATCATCAAACACGGAAATGTTCCCTTCAGATCTGTTTTTTTTTTCCTGAGGAAAAAAACCCACAGTACTATATGCCACTAGATTTTTTTTTTTTCTTTCGACTTGCTCGTGGTTGGGTTTTTGCCATTGGAAATGAAATCAGCGAGCATTCTGAAGAAAAAACTGGAGAACTTTTAAAAAATGTTAGCTGATGTTCACGGAAAGGGTTGAGTGAACTGACCGGCAGGCACCTCCAGTCCCCTCCTCTCCGGTCCCCCTCCCTGTTTCTGTAGGTTCAGCAGTAAAAACCTATTGAAATGTGAGATTAACAAACTGAAGCAATCAGTCTGAAATGACTATTCTTTTCTTCAGATGACCAAAAGTCATCTTGTTTAGAGTTCCTTATCTTCGAGCTGCTATTTCACAACTCTTTCTGTATTTCTAAGTTTGTATTTCCTGTTAAAACCTAAAAGTGCTTTATGTCCTATGTAAGCTTGTATGTAGAAACCATCACCAGCAGTTATAAGAAGTGGGGTCTGTCTTTCCCCTAAAATTATGTTGAGATGTTTTAAAGGAAAAAGTGTTTGTTTATTTCTTCAGTAATTTAGCAGATTATGTGTCAAGCCCTGGGTGAAATTTTGTTTGCTGAACTTATCTTAAACCTCAGGAGGGGAGGAAGGTTCCGTTTAAAGGTCAAAGTGTTTCAGGATTTCAATTCAGTGTCTTTTTTACCTTTAAAGTTTTCCCTTACCCCATCCAGACCTCGGACCTTAGAAACTTTTCAGATGCCTTACACATGTTCATCTTGTACTGAAATTTTTGAAAGCTCCAAATTAAATCCCAGCATAGTTAAATATACACATATGTATTATTATCATCCACTGCGCACAAACATCGCTCTGGGAAAAAAATCGGTGTTTGAGGTTTAGGGGAGAATGCTGGAGCGGACAAAATTCAGATGCTAATGATAATTAATTTATGTAGTGGCAAAGATAGGTGCACTGCCAGGTGCTTTACAAGCAGATAAGATCTGGTTTCTGCTTCAGTGAGTTTACAGTCTGAGGCCCTGGTTTTGCAAATAGTTATGCACATGAGTTATGCCACCGACTGTAGTGACATTGCTCGTGCATGTGTAGTTACTCACCTGTAGTGAGCATATCTGTGTACAGTTTCAACTACATTAGGTTTTCAATTGATTTCACAGTGAGTCAGTAATTGTTCGGTGTGATAATTGACGTTCTTTAATAAGCTCCGCAGCCAGAAGTTGCAAGAAAATACAGGCGTCCCCTTTCCTTAAGGGAGTTGAAAACTGAGATTTTTCTGGGAAGATTTTTAGGATGCAAACAATCCATGTTAGATCTGGCAGTTTGATGTCACACTAGCTTAAATTATGCCTATTTGCTTACAGATCACACAGAAGAAAAAAAATCGCCTGATAATTGGAAGGGAAAAGTGTTATTCTCCTTCCTTATTTGTCGTGATGCTGATCTTGGGGCCACATTAAGAGTGTTTCCAGTGAAATTACTTTCAAGTCTGGGAAAATTTAATCAGCAGAGGCCTTGGTAGCTGTAAATTTGTGGCAGCAGTCCCTAATTCATCTTGTAATTCTGTGACAGGCTCTGAATTGCCCGTATTTGGCCAGGGATCACCTCAGTGGACAGTTAATGAAAGAGTAGGGGGAACTTGAAGGTCAGTCGCACTGAATTCTTTTTTCTTCCTGGATGTGTCTTTTTTTATTGCAACCTATCTTTCTTTGTACAATTTATTAAACAAAACCTTTTTTGTTTCCTGCAAAGGCAAATCTATCCCTCTTTGTTTATCTGCCTTCTTTCCTTGAAGCATTTGTAAAACAGCCCCAAAAATCTCAAAATAGACGTTTCTTACTAGACAGAATTACACTTAGCCAATTTATATTACTTGTCGGAGCGTGGTTGTAAGAATAAAACTTGCAACAGATGCTGCAACCGGGTGTGTTTTTGAGAGTGGAATTTGTGCATTGACATGTCATTCTAATCTCAGTACCATGAGAAGACTTTAGTCATTGGCTTAAGATCAGAATAAATGAATTTCAACTTCAGAAAACCATGAGACTCTAATCAAAATAGTACCGGAAAACGCGCTTGGGTCTGCTGGATTCAGACAAACCAGCAGATAAGCTGGGATAGCTTTTGTTGATTGAAACACTGTAGTAAGTCGTGCTGACTTAGCAAAACACAGGATTTTATTGTGACATGTATAGCATAACAGATATGTTGAAAATAAAATGGAAAAAGTAAAAACAAAGGGGCACAGAATAAAATTTATAGTGGCCTTTTATTTTTCTTCTTCCTTGTTTCTTATTTAATACAATAAGTACCTGCTAATACTATTTTCTCTATCTTTGGAGGACATCAGACTTACCTCTTGTTTTATCTCATTCAGTCTCTCCCTCAGAGTACCTTTTGCCTTAATCTAGCCTTAATCTAGTTTACTGCTCCTCCCTTTTTGCCTCGTTTTTTTATCCTCTTCCTATTGCTTTTTTTTCTCCTTCATTGTGACTTCCATTCCAAATGCAGTATCTTCCCACCTCAGAGTTCTTTCCCCTGTTCAGCCTGTGTCAGAAAAAAAATTTGTAGGGCTTACCATCATTTGACACTTTAAGATCAAGTGTTTTGAATGACCACTCTGGCTTCAGAGGAAAAGAAAGTGTTTGTAGATGAACTAGTGGGTTTTTCAGCACCGGAGCTCTTAGCATCCTTTCAGTCACAACAAGATCACTGCTACATCCTCTCAGGTTGAATTCAAAATCCTTTGCAGTTCTTGGGAAGCATCATTCACTATTAAGTTAAACCTACAAAGTGGGGAGAAACAGGAGATACGAAAAGTGGGTAGAGAAGTCTGCTTTCTGCCTGGTACACAAGGAAAAAAAATATGTGAAGTGAGTTTATTTTTCAGAGTACATTTAATTTAAACTAGCCATAAGAATTACCTGCATTTTTATTGTCATCATCTTGTCAAGGATGCCCTTACTGTAAATACAGTACAATGAGCTCTTCTATTTGTAAATTTAGGATTTCATGTCACTTTTTAATAGGCTTCTGAAGCACACGTCCATTTAGCTAGCTCTGATACAGCACTGGTCATCACTGGCTGCAGGACCTGCTGTTTAGTGCGCACTAGCTGTGCGTGTCTCGGGCTGCGGGACATCTCTTGTGGACGGTGTGACTGTGACTGCTGTTTGTCATCTACCAGCACCGAGGGATTTCCATCTTCGGTGCTTTTGCAAATCACAAATGTGCTCTGGGAAGCAAGACGCCGCCGTTTAACTCGATCGTGCTGTTGCGTCTGTGTAGACAAGAGGGGGTTTTGCCCATATTGAACCCTTTCAAAATGATGCCAACACAATCTTGGTCAAGTCCTGTGGAACAAAAATGGTCTTTGTTCTTGCACAAACCAATGTGGGGAACAAGGCGGCCTCTCACAGTATTGGCAACACCACATTTCTACACATGCTGAATTTCCAATATTTGTACAAAAGCCGCTCTGAGAAGGTTGATTGGAAGTGATCAGGATTGTTTTGCGTCTTGATTTTGCATATTTCCATTTAAATCAATATAAGTGGTCGTATTTGAAATGCAGGAGTTGGCAGTAACTGCGGAGTAACAAAATTGCTTGAAGGAGGACATGAAGATCTTCTGTTTGTTTGTAGAAGGCTATTGTTAATCTAATATAATTGGGTGTCAATCGTCAAAAACCATCATACACTATGCGTTTATAAGGTACTTTTAATAATAGTGTAAAAAGTCCAATAACAACCCAAGAAATTTCTCATTGTGAGAGGAGAAAAATATTAATGCCCTTCCTGACAGGGTTTCTTTTCACGAGGGATTCCTCTATGGAATACTAATCAGGTCCATTCAGAAAGGCCTTAATTAATTTAATTAAAATCTGTCAGATCAAACTGATTAGCCTGACATCCAGCCTGACAGGAGGAAGGAGGCCGGTACACGCGTTGTAACTGTGTTGAGGTGAGCTTGCCATCTGCAATCAGAGACGTATGGCCGCTGCGGTGATCAAAGCTGTCTTTCATTGTCATCGGAATAAACGTTATGGCTCCCCCAGGCAAGTGATCCAGTTTCGTTTTGTTAGAAAATATTTTATACCTCCACAGCCCCAGCAGCTCAGGAGGGGATGGCAGGTACCTGGCTCTGTGCGTGATTGAAGGGGAGCGCCGGGTGACCTTTCCTACCCTTCTGACAACGGGAATACAGATGAAACATTTTTCATCCCTTTGCCATGCTCTGTCTTAGCCGTTGGCTGTGACAACTGCCGCACGGGCAGGAGAGAGACGAAGGCCGTGTGGATGGGGGTGGCTGCGCGTGCTTGGCGGGCAGCGTGGGTATTGCTGGAGCAGGGCCTTCCAAGGAACCGTGCATCCATGTGGGGCATCTGACTGAACTGAGATGCAAGCTGAGACACTGCACCTTCTGCTATCTGGCTGTGCTTGTCCGAAATACGAGGACCTCCTCAACCACATAGGCTTCTTAGTCCTACAGCTGCAAATAATGATGTGTGGTTTCTACAGCAAACATCAGGGCAGCCAATGCAATCTGCATCTCTGGCCCTTTCCACTTCCCCTGCCCCACACATGGACTTAAGGAGTATCTCTCATCTTCAAAGCTTTTTTTTTTATAAACACTTTTATCCATCGTTATAGTGGGATGGCTCCATGAAAAGGGTAATAGCTAGTAAATGCTCAGGTTTTTAGGCCCCAATCCTGCAGGCGCTTCGGCATGTGTTTTAGCTTTATGTACCATAATTCAGGCTTCAGTGGAACCATTCACAGTGCATGAAGTTAAGCATATGTGTGAGTTAGGAACTGCAAAGATTAAATAGCATTCCTGCTTGCTAGAAATCAAAAGGTAGATGAAAACAGTGACCCTAGCTGCAGAGGAACAGCAGTTCCTGAAGGAAGAGGAGCAGCAGCTGACATAAAAGACTTGCCAACAGAGACCTGCCGGTGACACGTAAGCGTTTGGTCTGTATTTGTGAGAAGGACCCTTCTCCTGGCAAAATGCTAACGCGACAGTTTCTCTGAGGGTGGAAGGCACCTGGGGCATCTAGCTCCAGCCATGTGGGCACACACATAGTGAAATCATCTTTCTACGGTTCAGCGGTATGTACCAAATATCCGGCACTTGGGCTCATTTAAACTTTGTGCTAGTAAAACGATAGGGATGCATTGTTGGAAGAAATAGAACACACATTTCATCCATGGATACTTTGCCTGACTTGTAGCTTCCCAGTTTTTTCTGGCCATGTCAGTTGAATTGATACTGATATCCTTGGAACAGGTGAAGTAGCTTTAGTTTGAACACAGAACCTCCAGTGAAAAGGGTATGTTTGGTCAGTTTAGGGTCTTGCCACTGGAGAAGCAGGCTTTATAGAATGATTCAGGGTCATAAAGACAAACGCATAAGAAAATAAGCCACTAGCAAATATATTTGCCTTTTTAAAAACAATGTAATAATTTGCCTTCTCTGCTATATAAGCCTGATCTTAGGTGTGTAGACACTTTTGCTCTACCTGCTAAAGGCTTCATTGATCCTGATCTTGTATTATCTCCATGCTGGCCCAAGGATGCACCCGTGATGAGACCTTTTTTCAAGGGAATGTAATACACAGTGTCTGCATGATCTCTGTTGATGATGACTAAACTGCAGCAGTTTCTTCCTAGTGGAGTACTGCAGCCTTACCTTTTCTTCCTTCTTGCTTTTGTCATGGAGTCCTTTCCCTGGTGTCTTCCCAATTTCTTCATTATTTTTGTCTTAAGAGAATACAAAACTGAATTATATTCCACTGTACTCATTAAATTGGATTCTGCTCTGAGTTTTGTTTTATAATCATCAGGTATCTAGCTTGAAAAACTTCCAAGATTCCAGTCATGTAACTGAAAGTGAGTGGTTGGCTCAACACATAGCTATCATGTGTGTTTGTAGGTATAAATGGGCAAAAAGGTATAAATGGGCAAAAAGGAATTTTTAAAGGTAGATTTCTTAGTAGGATTTTATAAAATTTGTCTCTTCCCATAAAACAACTGTACTAACTGTATGTACTATATGAATCAAAGTGCTTTTTATTTTTTCTTCATCTTTTCCTTTCAGCTAGCCTAATATTTCTGAGGAAGTAACACTGGACATTATTGATCTATTTTTTCTTTCCTTCCTGGCTCCTAGGTCACAGTTTAGGCCGTAGTTCAGCAAAGGACTTAGGAAGAGGCTTATCTTTAAGCACATGTTCAAGTCTCAGCAGAGTAAATGAGAATTAGGCAAATACTTAAGTACTTTACTGACTAGGGATATAATTAAGCACGTAGTTGAATGTTTTGCTGAATCAGGGCCTTAAAATTAAAAATTAATCTTATTTGTGCTCCAAAGATTGGAAAGCTAGGCACTAGATTTGGATCTTGAATTAATATAAACCAGGAACGGGGTAGCACCAACTGTCACAAGAAGGGTGTATAGGTGTAGAAATGGGGTAAAGCTGGGGTTGTTAAAATGACAGGTGGGACATGGGAGAGATGTGCGCTCAGTTCCTATGTGTGTTTTAGACTAAATTACTGCAGATTGACAATCCCTTTTGCATCAGTCCTGGTGCTGGTGAGCCCTGGCATGCATAAAAAGCCCTGTAACATTAATAGCTGCCATGCTAAATCTAAAGTTGTAGGAGAAGGGGCTCAGTCTTTCTAAGCCTCAATGAATAACTCTTTTTGTCCGGAGAAGTGAAGGTAATGCCACTTCCCTTCTTTCACTTTGTACCTCCCTTCTCTATCTGACTGCAAACTCTTTGAGGTGGTGAGGTTTCTTTCTACGTGTTTACATGATGCCTGGCACGGTGCTCTTGCTTGTGGCTTCTAGATGGTTTTGTAATACAAGGCTGTAATAATAAATCTTGTACTTTGGGCTTGACAGAATAATTTATGTGACGTGACGTAGTATCATCACAGCTAAAGTTTTTGTCAAGATTTAGGTTAATACAAAATAATGGCAGCGCTAAGTACCTTTTTGACCAGCATGAGTAACTTGTGAGACTCTGGGAAAAAAGACTGGAAGAAGCGTGGTAACTTTCCGCTGTTTTTTACAAAGACAGCTGCTGTTTTCAGCCTCTAGAATTGAGCTGCTTATGGATGAATGTATGGAAACAAAACCTTTTTTGCATGGGCTGGTGTTAGGGACGTTTGTTAAATCTGCAAACCTCTAGTACAAGTTTCTAGAGCAGTTTTTGGTACCGGTAATAAACATTTGAGTTGTGTACTGAAGTATTTGGCAATCATCGTTTCATGGAGCTTATGCCCAAGGCTGGCTCAGTGTGCATCGCGGTGTTCTGTGTTGGACAGCCACAGTCGGTGTTAGCCTTTAGCGATGCTTAGAGAAGACTGACTGACTCAAGGGCTCCTCTTAAACTAAACTTAATTTAAGGATACCTTAACAAGTATGCATAGTGAGTGTAATATGATCTGCGTGGGTGCTAGCTAATGGTTAACTGGCTCTGTTGAAGCTGTGCTCCTTAAACAAATGCTATCAGTGTAGGATGAGTTGTTTTATTTCCGCAGACAGGCATAGTGCAGGTTGGAGAGTAATGCTTTCTTCTTGGGAGTAGAAGCCAGCAGGAGGGCTTTCACTGCCTGCTCAAACAGGGAAGGGAAGGAAGGCAGGCATCGTGTTACTAGAGCTGCTATTTTCAAATAAAGACGGGAGGGATGAGGGTAGTGAGGTCTCTGAATATGTTCTGAAGTTTGTAGGTGGCTGACCTCAACTCAGCTGTTACCTTGCTTATTTAACTGACTGTTGTCTGAACAGGTGCTTGATGCAGTATAAAGCTTCTCAGGATAGTTGGCGTAATTTTGCTTTCACGCTTTGAGAAAGGGGAGAGAAATAGGCAAGATCATGCTTAACGCAAGAGGTTACTGTGTGGAGAAACTCTGTACGGTGAATGAAGGGGCAAGATAGTGCTGAAACTTTGAGCTTTCTGTACAAGGCAAAAACCTGATAGATCAGGTGAGTCAAAACTCTGTGGATCTTGCTTATGTGCTGGGGGCTTTGAAAACTTTGCGGAAATTGCTTGTCATAAGGCATATGGGGTAACAATCTTGTTTTCTGAACTTACTGTTTACCAAGGCAAAAATGTACATTTTTTATATGGGAGAGACCTCTCACCCAGGCACTTGCAGTGATAGCATTGCATGGTCAGCTTGATTAATCATCTTGGCTTATAAATGGGTTGAGTTAGTATCTTTACTCTGAACAGTTCTTGTGCTGTTAGAAAAACTCTGCTTCTTGATGAGATGTAATTGTCTCATTTTTTTAAACGGCAAATACATATCCCCTCTATGCATTTGAAATAAGAAAAGTAGACTTCTGTTGACTTTTGTTTAGCATAGGCAAATTATTCATTCCTAAAGGTAGAAACTCAGAACTTTGCATGGAGGGCTTCAAAAGCACGTCTAGAGCAAAACCAATGTATTTTGTTTTTTCACAGTTATGGGCAGAGTAAGTTGGTATTTTGGTTTTTTGACCATGGCTAGTAGGAGATATATTAAGTACTTCAGAAATTGTCTTTGTGACTATTTTTTCAGACTAACTTTTCCTCCCTTGATGAATTAAGTGACCTGCTCTTTGAATAAGAGATTATTAGCTTTTAATAAAGTAATGGATTTATAACTGCATAGGATCTACTGCTTACTATAGAAGCTTCTGTTCAGGACAGAAATTTAGAATTTGATGCATTTAAGGTATTTTTACTGACTAGCTAAAAATTCTTTGTTAAAACATTGTTGGACATTCAACTCCCGTTTCATTTAGGTCATCCTTGCACCGGTGTAAGTACATTTAATTCACTGAAGTTCCTTGGGACTTAGAGCATTAAACATGTGACAAGAAACAAAACGATGAGAGAATTAAAAAGATAACTCTTTCTCTTTTATTTTTGTGTTGCTTATTAACAGTATACTTCATTTGACTTTGGTTGCAGAAAGGCTCTGTCGATTAAGTTAATAGTAAATGTCACTTTCTAGTTAACATGTCATGAAAGCCTCTAGAGTACATAATGATTGTTTTAAGAATCTTTCATTAACAAAATAAAATACGTAGCTGTAAATCTTTTCTTATTTAGTCTTTTAATACTACTGTCAAAGTTTAACAAAACCTTAATGTGTAGCCTGAAGTTATTTTGTTAAAATCATTTTTCCTTGACAGACTTATTCATGTATGAGTACAATTTGATATGATAACAGAATTGATTTATGATGGAGAATGAAATAAAAGTGAAGATACATTTTAAACAGGTCGATTAAATATTGACAGGCCTGAAACACAGCTCATTTTGTTTTGTGAATTCTCCAGTCACTTTTTTCTTAGGCAGAAAAATCACACATGGACCATTTCTATGAATTAGTCTGTTAACTCAGCTTAGGGTACAGAAAGGTTACGAGCAGAAATCAAAATTTCTGAAGTGAATCTGAAATAAGGAATCTGGAATGAGATTATGTTTTTGAACTCCATGTTTGTTAAACAAAAATGCCCTAGATATTTTGCTGGGAAATTTCTCTTTTAAGCATAGCAGATTTATAATTACTATCTCCTTAATACCTTTTTGGATTGAAGTAGTAAAGTCTAAAATGACGTTATAAATGCAAGTTTCAGGGGTTTTTTGTTTTGTTTCACTAACATTCATTTTATGGAGACTTTGTGAGTTCCAGCACACCTTCCAAATATTGACAGTGCCAGGGCTGGATGGAAAGCTCAGACCGAATCTTGAACCTCCTCGTGTTGGTTCTACAGACTGTCTGGAGTCCAAAGGTTATGAACTGCTTGTAAACTATCTCCAGAATAAAAGCCTGTGTGCCAGGACATCAGTGCTGGTATTGTGTTCTCTATTCTTTTCCTAATTTGCAGTTTCTCCCCACCCTGCCCCCCTTGATTCTCAATGGCCTGAATTGCTTCAGTCTATTTAATTCAGTGAGGCTATGCTAATCGATGTCAACTGAAAGCCTGTCCTGAGACCCCGAGACTTCTCAGAGATGTTAATTCGCTTAGTACTACAAAACTAAAAAAAAAAAAAGAAAAAACTGTCCACTCCTGAGGCCCAAGTACTAAAACCCCAAGCTATTTAAGTGAGTACACACAGCTTTTCATGGTACCGATTGAACAGAGCTGTTTTCTTTAACATTTAAACACCACATACAAACATGAGGTAACGTAGTTTTGTTAGCAGTAAAGCGTCTCCTTGCAGCATTTTTTTGTCTGTTGAGTCTGGCATCATGAAGATTAAAATTTGCTTTTGAAATACTCTGTACACAATTGACTCAGTGACCACTGAAGTCAACAGAATTTTTCCTGTGAATCCAAGTTTAAGAGTGTGCTTTGCTTAGCTCTGCAACATGTGCATGCTAAATCAAGACCATTTATGTCCTTAAACATGAGGCAGTAACACGCTGCTCAACCTACAAGTTTCCCAGAGTGGATCTGGACACTTGTACCTGGGGGTGAATTTTCAAGCTTGAGCTGGGTGCTGAGGCTCTCCGGGTGGCTCTCTGGGAGAAGACAGTGCTGAGGGAGAGGACTCCCAGGAGCCAGCAAGCGCAGCCATAAGCATCCTGAGATCAGTTCAACAGCACGATTTGGGTGTTGTTGCAAAGTGGAGGATGGGACATAGTCCAACCCCATTCCTCCCCAATAAACTGAATTGCCCACCCGTGCTGTGGATATCCTTTGAGGATCCAGGCTGGACCTCTCAGGCAGAAGTGCAGAATGGTAGATTTCCTCAGTGTTATAAACAAAATTGGCTCTAAAATAACTTTTCTGCCTAAAGACTTGTTCCAAAGAAATACTTTTGCTAGAGAGACAGACAGCGATCACCTACAGCTTTCTATGGGCAAACACTGTATGTATTTTACTTGCAACTGTGATAAATTTACTTCTGTTTTAGTTCATTAAGAAAGCTTCAGCAGGGAAATGCAGTTTCTCCTCATTGAGTAAGCATAACAAATAGTACTTATCTCCTTTGACTGGTTGTTTTTCGGACATGAAGTTCCGGGTAAATGGATCTAATTAATATAAACATTTAAAAGATCCACACATTTTTCCCCCTGCATCAGTGTGTGGTTTGTAGTTAGTTCAGAGTATGTAGAATCAGTGGTTCACCGAAGTGATCAAAGGTCCGGTGAAGGCAACTTATGTGAGTCTTTAACTCTGAATTGATCCTCAGTGATCAACTGAAACTTGTAGCTTTATTCACCAGAAATAACTTTTTTTTTTTTGTAAAATAGCTTTTACCAAAAACTTTTTTTGTATCTGAATTTTTAAATGTTATGGTGGCATATTCCTCATGGGTATACTCTAAATATGCTTCGTAGCCAGCAGCGATCTTGACGCTAAATCATTTTACAAGGCTTTGAATGTTCTTGACTCTTAGTGAGATAATCCCAAATTTAGTGTGTTAAATATTTTCAAGAAGTAGGCCCGCTGGCTTTTAATCTGCTGGTCTGTTTTGTGCAGCATGCAGTTTCCAGGTACTCGGTATCTCTTGTGCTGCGCAGCCCGTATCGCGCGCATGGCTATCTAATCTTGCGGCAGGTGAGAAGCTGTAATTTGTGGGATGTCTTATCGAAATACAGAAAACTGATGGGGAAAGAATGGTGATTGAGCCGTATTTGGCCCATACAGTCTTAATTCTGTTTTGAAAAATAGGCAGCGATGAATGAATCATCTTCAGAGCTGTTAAAACGCTGGGGGTTGCGCGGTGCGAAGGCCAGCCCTGCAGAGGCCAGCCGCACAGGGCACCAGCGCCCCTCGCTCTCCGGGGGCCGAGCGCCCCCACCGCGCTCTCCGGGATCTGTTTGTCCAGTGATGCAAGAGTTTGCTAATTAAACAGTTCACAGCAGTGTTTGGGGCAGAACCTGTGGACATTTAACCAATTGAACAATTTATTGCTGTAATTGAAGGGGTTAGCTGGTGTTTATTAACTAGCCTTCCCGTCACGTTCGAATGGCTGGACTAACCCTTGGTCCTTGACTTGTTTTCAAGCGTCCCACCGGTGGTGTTGGCGCTCCGGTTGTTGCTCTTCAGGCTGTTGCTTCAAGGCCAGAACTTTACTTATCCCCCTTTTGCAAATTCAGCAACATTATTGGGCATTTTTTTTTTCCCTTGCAGGAGCAAGTGTTTCATTACAGATGAAGTACTATCCCTTTAGAGCAAAAAGGGAATTTTATCTTAGACAAAAATAAATTTGGATAATTAGGAAATTTCAGCGAACCGCTTCTGGCTTGAAAATGGATTTTAGGCTTTGTAATCTCAGCGCAGCGCTACCTTATTTTCCTTTTACGATCATGGTCACCTCTGCTGTCTCCATCGTCATTAAAGCGGGTCCCGGGCTACCATAAAGGCGTCATAGCGGTGGCGTGCAGCAGGGCTTCCAGTCAAACGGCTGAGGCGCACACAGTTTGGGACACAAATCTATTCAGGGGAACAATGAGTCCTGATGGTGATAACAGGCTGCTACTCCCCCTTACCCATGAAAGCTTCTATAACTAGAGCTAATTGGCCGTTCCTAAAGTGCAATTAGCAGGGATATTAATCTAGGCCTGACAGGTGTGAAAATGTGTTTCTTTGAGTCCATTCAAAAGACACCCTATCTGATCAGCCATGGGGGGAGCCTCAAGCAATTGTGTCTATAAACTTGCAAGGCTTTAGTTTGTCGGAACTGAACAGCCCGCTTTTATTAATCGCATTTGAGTCAGACGACATTAACTCAACAGATATGGATGGGAGGAAGTTCACTTAATACTAACATAATACTTGGGTATCACTTCCATCATCGGGAAAGGAAATGCTTGCTTCCGCCTTCATTTGGGTACAGGAGGAAAAGGGAAGACTTTTTAAAAGAAATGTATTTTAAATAGAAAGATACACCTGAATTATTTTGCATTAAGGATCATTCAGTGTTTCCCAACCCCAGTTCACTTCTAGTGCAGTTTGCTAATCTCCGTTTGTCGTGTTTGCCACTTTTCTCATTTAGTTGTTCTTCATCCCGCTAGGCACAGCACATAGCAGTGACTTTAGAAGGCGGTGCCATTCTCATCAGCTGTGCAGGTGTTAAATAGTACTAAGGTAACAATCTGTGATGGACTTTCAGGACTTGTTTAAGGAACTCAGGATACATCATTCTAGTTCAGCTTCTTTATGGTTGGTGTACAGGGGCACAGCTCCGTGGAGCTGCACTGATATATACATGTCCAAAGATCCTGAATTCAACCAGCAGCCTTACTGTGGGATGATGAAAGGGTTCCAGCTGAATCTGCAGATGGCTGCTTGTGCTAGTGGGCTTCAGGCTTGGAACTAGACGAGGAAATTTGTATTTCCCGTTTTAATTAAAAGGGACGTTCACAATATAAGACTAAAGGACAAAGCCTACCCCAAAGACACGCATCTGTTTTACATAAAATAAATGCATTATAAGAGTGAGAAATTGCTTGAAGATGGTCTCGATACTGAAAATAGAGTGTGTTCATGGGCATGCACATGCACGTATACTGCTCAGTCAGCTAGAATTTTCTCCAAAGGTGGCAAATTCAGTTTTGTTTTATTATGTGTGGTCTGCTCTGAAAAATGTATGCATAATGCTTTACTAGTTCATCCTTCTGGAAGTATCTGAATGTCTAGACCATTGTGATATTTCTTAGAAATATCTTAGAAGATTTCCTAGAAAAGATGAGTTTAGAGGAGGTCTCCCTGATCAATCAACCCAATCTACTGACGGGAAAGGCAACTTCATTAAAAAATTGTTTTACGAATGAGCAAGGGCTGTCTTACCTACACTAGGATTTTTTACCCCACCGCTGTGACGGATAAGCTCCTCTCAGACTGAAGGACTTCTGGCCTGAACTTGCTCAGGTCAGTTTTGTCTTCTGAGAAAATCTTCAACTGAAAAAGCTCTATGAAATAGCTCCTTGCTGTTTACCTCATGTTTATAGAGCACAACCATATCCTTTCCCATCCTTGGCAAAGCCAGAAGGCACAAAAGTTGGTGCTCACATTGCATAATGGAACAAGGTCCAGCGGCCTTCAAGAGCATGAGCAGTGATTGAGATAGCCTTAGAAACAGGAGAAGTATGTCCATGGGCTTAAATTTGTGTGCCTTTCTGAGCTGTAAGGCTTATTAACTTAGCTGCTGATGTAGCCGCACTGCTCTCATGATGCAGCAATGCTCTTCGCGACACCACACTCCTGCACAGTCAGCAGGCTCGGAGCTGGCTCTGCGGGCTTTGCAGCAGAGTGTGCTGCGTGACGTAGATGTGCTCTTTTGCATGTTTTCTAAGAAAGGCTCTGCATTTTCTAGCCTATTGCCGTCTAAATTGATCTTGATTCAACACAGATGACCAACATAGGAAATGACACCCTCCTTCCAAGCAGTAGCAAGGTTTGTCGTTTCTTTGGAACGCATTGCCCTTCCATCAAGACCTCTGAATTTTCTAGGTGATTTATAGGTTTAGTATTCAATTCCTGATGTAGGAGGGCAAGGCAGTCTTTTTCTTGATTGCCCTAGATAGTGCAAAATGTAGAAAGGAAGGAGGGTCTTGTGATTGAGACGAAGGGCTGTGATTCAGGGTGTGTGGGTTCGGCTCCTGTCCCTGCTGCCTACTTTCAGTGAAACCTTGGGGAAGTCATTCGATGTCTTCCTCTCACACAAAATCGCTGACCCTTTTTTCTATCGAGCTGAGAGATTCTTGTCACCAACTCCACATTTGTATGCCTTCCCCACTATCAATGTCCACTAATGCAAGCTGGACAGCCTGCCTTGTCATGTCTGGGGAGGAGGGTTCAGGTACGGCAGTTTTGGGGTCCGTTCTTAGAATGGAGAACGTGATCCCATGCCCAGATCTGCTACCAGGACTCCTGCTTGCTTTTCCATCTCTCCCCCAGTTCTCTCTCCCTCAACACCTCCTTTTCTCCCTCATCACTCCTGAACCACCCAGAAGTGGAGAAGAAGAGAAGGGCTGGCTTTCCCCCTCCCCACTGTGAAGCCAAAATCTATTATTATCAGTCTTCTCTNGACTCCTGCTCGCTTTTCCATCTCTCCCCCAGTTCTCTCTCCCTCAACACCTCCTTTTCTCCCTCATCACTCCTGAACCACCCAGAAGTGGAGAAGAAGAGAAGGGCTGGCTTTCCCCCTCCCCACTGTGAAGCCAAAATCTATTATTATCAGTCTTCTCTTAACCAGCCGTGGGAACAGTATTACTCAAATTGATGCCAAAATGAGTACAAGTTATGCAGTTTTGCAAGTTGCTGACTAAAATTATTGGAATTACCCAGAGCTAAATGATTTGTTATAGCAGGAAATTGGACAGCTTCTGGTGTTTACACCATTGTTCATGGTGGAAGGGATAAATCCTGCTGCTTCACCTCTTCAGCCTTTATATTGACAAAAAGGGTGCACAGTGAAGATGTTTGTTCATACCTGCTTAACCTCAAATGGTTTGGGCAGTTACTTTCTTCATACCTCAGTTTTATTTTCATTTCTATTCAGAGTTTTCATTAGCAAGTAATTTTGCTACCCAGAGTGATGTTTAATAATTGCATTGAGATGTTTCTGTTTCAGAAATCTAAACTGTGATAATGCAGTAAAACCTGCTTTTGCTCAAGAGATACCTGAGCAGAAAAAAACGACGATTAAAATAATGGCTGAATAAGCACCAATGTGGTATTTATGGATAGAAAGCTGCAGCTCTTTGCCGCACGGCTGGTAAGAAACAAGAGAATGAGTAATAGCTACTAGTGTCCCAAGTTTGAAAAGTCAGAGGAAATGGCAGCAAGAAAAAGCAAATGAAGATGGATGAAACCCCAGGAGGGTGAAGGGAGACGTCCTCCACGCTGGACAGGGCTGGACGGCTGACTCTCGGGTCACCTCAGCTGCTGCTTTTCGGAGTGGTGTTTTGAAAGGGCGCTGTTTGGGAGAAGTGCTTCCTGGCTGCCACCGCCGCGCACCACTTGCAGATGCTGCCTGTGGGTCAGGGGGAGGTCACCGCCAGTTAACTCAACACCTCTACCAAGGAGAAAGCTCTTGGGGATAAACTGCCTTACTATCACTGTCTAGCCTGCACCGAGAGAACTCGCAGATGCTTGGCTTGCCCCTTTGCTTGGTCCTGTAATATGTTTTCTTGGCATCGTTAGCACTGCCAACTAATACCTCTCCCCTCACTCGGTACAGTGGGTTCAGTATCGTTTTGTCCAGCCTGGTGTTGGCTTTTCCGCTTGCAGGTCCCTCTCCTTGTGCTGCGGCCGGGGCCGGGCTGCCCTCCGTTGCCTCACTGGCACCTCAGCGAAGCTGCCAGGGACCAAGCGAGACCTTGGGCTCCGCAGAGGTGGCAGAGCCCCGCACACACTTGGGTGCCCCCGGAACACGTGTGGGTGTCCCCAGGGCTCACCGTGTGTGTTGGGGCATGCCTCATGGTCCCGTGGGGCTTAAAGCAAGGCCAGCTCCCCATTGCTGTGGCACTTGCAGCTCCGTGGCTCAGCGCCAAAGGGAAGAGGCAGCTCTCACACCACTGCCTGTGCTCCGAGTGCGGAGCCGTCAGTGGTGACATCTAGGGTGACTTCAAGAGGGGACAGACTGAATGGGAAGGTGGACGGTGTTTGCTTGTATAAATGTAAAGTCAGTACGTTCAGCAAACTGCATCGAGTCCTATAGCTCTCCAGAAGTGCAGCAGTT
Source organism: Steatornis caripensis (assembly GCA_013398225.1). NCBI lineage: Eukaryota > Metazoa > Chordata > Aves > Caprimulgiformes > Steatornithidae > Steatornis > Steatornis caripensis. The sequence goes on from VZSC01003831.1 coordinate 53,727, forward strand.
GCATTTAAATCATTGTGTTTTGAAAAAAATTAAAGGTGAAAATAAATGGCACGAGTAGCGAGGGATCCCATTTCTTATTTATAAATAGAGGTACATGAGAAGTCGATGTGGTTTACATTGCTCCCGTGTTTTCGCTTCTGAGAGCTCACAGGTGAGTCGGTGTGCAGACGCTCCCCGGTTGTTATATCCTCGGGTGGTGTGTCCCCCAGGCCTGAGAACTGCTGGGCCTTTCCCAAGTATCTGCACGGATTCTGAGCAAAAGTCTGGAAAAGGTAAAGACTGCGACAGCGGGACTGAACTCTGCAAAACCTCTGCAGGTTGCAGACTGCGCTGTTCTTGGCCATAAAAGAATTTAGTAGGCATATATTTTATGTGTATGGGTACATCAGTAGATGTGTAAAAATACGTACGCCTGTTTTCAATAAAAGTATTCCATGATCTAAACATCTTCCAGATAACATCTTAAAAATCCTAGGCTTCACATTTTCTCGAACAGGCTTGTTCAGGGAAACGAAAGACGGTGCTTGACAAGATTATGGTGTTGCTTCTATACATTCCCTTTATTCTTGTGGCTAAAAGGAAATTACAGTGTGTTGTTAAGTCAAAGCGTGGTCTGTGGAGCTGAACCAAAAAACCTTTAAATGGACTAAAATTCCCCTTCTGATAAAAGGGAAAACTACACAGCAGAGAGACAGGATATCTTTAATTTAAATAGTGGGTTTAGGTATATTAATTTGAGTTCAAAGCATCTTTCAAAGGGTATGATGCCCACATTTTTAATTTTACCTAATACTGAGCATCTGGTGTGGACTGGTTTGTGGTACTGAGAGCAAAAGGAAGTACATTACTCATAGATGAAAGGAGCGAGGGGGAATCACTGTCCTGACTAAAAATAGCCTTTTTTCCACCAGTTAATATCAGCTGGAGGTTTGATTAAATAGTAATTGTCTAGAAAAAGACAATAATTGAGTGTGACTGTTTCCTTTCGGGGGGCCAGGCCCAGGTGGTGAAAGTTAAGTATTGTCCTTCAGATAAGGTCCTGAAAGCAGTTTTCCTGGATGTCCACCGAGCCCTTCTGCAAAATGTCCTTTCTGGGTGCTGAGCTGCAGACAGACAAAATCCAGGCCTTTTCGCAGGGCAGCAGCAGCTTTCGGGGATGTAGCGCCGGAGGATTTTATGGCTGCATTGCAGATACGAACCGGCTCACCTCTTTGGCTGGAACTCTAACCCAGAGGCGCAGAGATCACAAGAGACAAATGGCTTGAATTAAGAAATGGGGTTGACATCTATAAAAGTCAGAGCACGTCTAGTAGGCAACATGTGTAATAAGACTATAACATTATATCTAATAGGGAGGTTGGAAAGCTGTCTAAAAAAATGCAGCTTCCGTTCAGATCCGCACATTCAAAACCAAAATACCCTACATCAATGCTTTTTGATCCCCCCCACCCCTTCCACTGCCTTAATTTATTGATCTGAATCCCTATGGTCTTTTCCTAAAAATCAGTCTGTCTTTTTCAGTACGAGGTTAGTGATGAGACCGGTAACAACTGTGCCTAGCTTTTTGGGAATCCGTAGTGAAGAAACACGTATTTCTGTGAGGTTAACAACATTTTCCTTTAGATTTCTCTCTGAATGACTCTGTTATGCTTCGTAACGTTAACGCTTATCACTTGTCTGGAACTTGCATTTTATGAATATCTAAGCATTATTTAAATTAACCTTTGCAAGTGTCCAGTGAGCCAGAGAGCCATGCGATAGAGCCAGGCAGGAAATGCTTTTTCTGCCCTCCGAAAGATTTTAAATTGCCTCCTATTCTGAGTGGAACAGACTCAAAACTTTGGGGAGTTTTTCACGGAGGAAAAGTGGAGGAGGAGAGAGCGTGAGAGATGCACTGGTTTGCTGCAAAACAGCCAAAAGCTACAGAGTGCTCCCTGGGGAAGCGGAAAGCTATCATTTCAGCCCTTTGTTCCACTTGGTGAAGATTTGGGACTTTAGCCTTATGCCTCCACAAGCTGAATTAGGACCGTAATGGCTGGGCCAGAGTCAGGCCAGCTCTGCTTGGTGGCCTGGGGACAAGCGCTTGGAGAGGCGGCCACCATAGCCTTCTAGTGAGAGCAGCTCCCAAAAGCTTTGCTGGCTCAAACTGTCTTTTCTTTTACGCTCCAGGTAAGCGGTCTCACTGCGAGGTGAGGCTGAGCTCTCACCCAGCCAGAAATACCGCTCACTTGAGAAGCAGCATGCATATTCTATCGGGAAGCCTGGGTTTTGGCCATTCAACATTTTCCAGGGGAAGCTGACCCCTTGGGTAGCTAAGCCACAGCAGAAATTGATACCGTGTTCAGTTTGAGAATTCGGATGTCTTAATTCTGTGGTTTAAACCACTAGACCACACTCTTTCTGAAATAGGTAGGAATATTTGCATTTATATATAAGGAAACTGAGGCACGGAGAGGGTACAAGGCATGCCAGAAGCCACGTCAGAAGCCCGTGGCAGGGCTAAGAACAGAACCCAGGTTTCCTGATACCAGCACCTGTGATTCAGCTACAGGACACTGCGCGGGCACCACAGGAAGGAGCAAAGAGGTAAAAATTGAATTTCTTCTGAAAGTGAAGACTCTTCTTGCTTCACCTAGTGTTTTCCATTATATACAGAGCAATGGTAGTGTCACATTCATGGCTGCATCCCTATAATCTAATTTTTTTAACAGTTGGGTTTAACAATGAATATCACTTTGGCGCCTACCTCGGGGAAACTGCTGGCCTTCTCCTAACCACAGATTGGTAGGCTAAAATGAGAGACTGCCCATTGAGAATATAATCCTGGTCTGCAGGGGGCACAGAGATTCACCTCTGGGAGGCAGCCTGTAGTTTAAAGTAACTAGAGCCTGAAATTCCTCATTTAGGTACAGCGCGGTGTGCCGAAAATTAACGTGAACTTTAAAGAGGGGGACAGTGGTCTTCAGCTGACGAGAAGGGCGACAAGTTTGCTTGTGGCAACTCTTAAGTACGCAGAAAATACATATGAAATTTTAAAGGGCCTGTTAACCATGAGGTCAGGAAAGCAGGTACTTTCCTGTCTTCCTTCATTGCAAATACAGTGGAAAAACAATATAATTCCGTCCACATTTATCAGTGTGTTTTAATAGAAAAAAATGGGGTCAGTAAGTCCTCTGAAAAGAGGCTAAAATGAAGGAAGATTGAGAGTTCATCGCTTCCGTATTTTGAGCCCACGACTTCCAAAATCAAAGGCCTAGTAATCCTAATGGATTGACTTCCAAAATTCCTTGGATTTGTATTGCCAGACTTGTCTCTCTCCAGGGCTTAGCTGGATCCCTGCAGATAGATTTTCAGGTTTATATGCTGTAATTCCACTTAGTCCAGCTGTAAACTTGTGGTGGCTGAATTAATACATTATAGAGGCGGGGGCGGGGAGGAGGGGAAGAAAGAAAAGAGTATACCTACAAAACCCCTAGCTTGTGTATCAAATCCTGAGACGGGGGAACTGGGCGTTTCAATTAGTTGGTTGTGTGGCCTGATTGAAGAACAGCCCCGTGGCTAACAAAGCTTTGTCTGTAGTATCAGCTTGCTCCTCATCCACCAGGACAAATAGAGTGGTTGGTCATTAACGGGCTAGCCATCGGGTAGGGGTTTTGTTCTTAAATGGGGGCTTTGTCTTATCCCTGCTGTTTAAGCCCTCTCCAAGCACTCCTCACCTGTCATATCTGTCATACATTTAATTCATCATGCTCTCTGGTCAAAAGCTACACTGATAGTATCAAAAGAAGAGGAGGGGGCTTCTTATAACTTTAGCGATCAAAGGAGATTACCAAGCAAATAAGATTTTAATGAAGACGGCAGGTTTGGAAAGGAGAATTTACTGCATTGTGAATCGCTAACACATAAAGGTTTATTTTATCTATATAGTATTTGAGAGCGGAATCCCAAACTATTACAGAAAGAAGGACGGATGCATGTGTTTGTTCGTTGTTTTAATTAAAAACTCAGAGGGAGGAGACTTAAGGGGGAAAAAAGAGCTTTATTTCACTTATAAAGGTCCTATTTTTAATCTGTAAATATGATAAGCATAGCAGACTGTGTTTAAACACAAGTTTGTTGCAATGATGACAAATACATCAAGCAGTTTGCCACCGAACTGGTCTTCTCAAGCCAGCGCTCTCTGTTATTTGGCCTAAGTTTCAAAATATCAACCACAATACTGAAATATGCTTGGCCTCCCTGTAACCGCTCAAGAGGCAAAGCAGGTGGGCAGTTCCCAGTCGCAGGCGCAGACACCCGGATACTCCTGTGATCGTACATTAGAAATGCACCTTTTGTGTTGGCGGGCGTTTTCCAGGAAGGCAGCCCTGTGCCGGGGGAGCGGGGAGCACCGCACGCCTTTGCTTGCGGGTTTGCACAGAAGAGCGCGCAGTGCCCCGTGGTGCTTTGTTGTGGCATGTGAGCCTGCAGCACCCGCACCTGCATTCACAATTATTTTCTATTAAACCTATTCTATTTTCTGATAACGTGGAAACAACTGGTGAGGAATCCTCTGTTGCAGTTCCTGCTGCTACTGGCGAGCAGTAGTCAAGTGCTGCATGGCCAGTCGTTCAGAGATTGAATAAGCAGCAAAGATGCTCTCCTGGAAAAATGAAGCAGTGCTTCAGCCGCTGGCTGGCATCCGTGCCGTGCGTAGAGCCAAACATGCCCTGTTAGCAGCAGAACTAGGCAGCTTTGTTTTTGCAGTTTTTCCTAGCGATGAAAAGAAAGCCTCTGCGATTGCTGAAGCCCTTGATAAAAGAAGAGGTAGTTGTATTATTAGCATGGATGTTAACATCTTTGCTTGAAAGACGGAGCGGTGAAGAGGCTGCCCAGGTTTCATTTAATTGAATTAAAAACGTGGGGTCCAGGAAGGAGATCACAAAAACATGTCTGAGCTTGTCAGCCTTTATGGGTTTGGGTGGAAAACTCCAGTTCTCACTTTCCGCTGAGTAATACTGAGAGCTCATTATTTGTGTGGTTTTCAACCTGGCTATGAATGATGAATGATTTATTTAAGAAGTGATAATCTGTGGGCCTGCCCTTCAGCTATGAGGAGGTCCCTGCAGCTGAGGTGTTTTACATTCGGCGAGGAGGTGGGCCTTGGCACTCTTCCGACGGTGGAGTTAATTTCTTGTATTTTCAGTTGAGGGCCGGCATCCATCCCTTTGGTTGCTTTTCTGTAGCCCCCGGGATCTCCTGATATGCAAGGCACAATGAAAATCACATGCTGTCGTCTTGTGATAGCTGAACCAAAGTCAGGCCCAGATTTATTTGCAAGCGAAGACAGGATAAAGATACAGCCACCACCAGCCCAGAGACTCTGCTTGAACCTTGCTTTGAGTAAGCATGTCAACAAATAGCTTCCAAACTGATTTGCTTGAATCAATAATGATAAAACCTGTGTGTGAATAGGGCCTATATTTATCTGATACCATGATGAGACAGTATGGCAGAGGAGGCTGCTGCCGCAGGGCTCTCCCAGTGCTCACACCAGTTCGGTGGATGGATGTCGGTGGCACTGGGAGTTGTTCTGCAAAACTCTGCCCTGTGAACAGGCATGTGTGCCAGGCACAAAGATTTGCATTTACTCTTGGTTTCAGGGCCTCTGTGCTTTTATTCAGCTGGAAGCTGTTTTTTTCCCCCTGTCTTTTCCTCCCTCTGGAAGTTAAGTGGGGCAGAGGCTAACTTGCAATATCGTCTTTCCCTTCACAAATTAGAAACTCTGGGAAGGTGCATGGGTTACTTGAGGTATGGACCAACCCACTTGACTAATGTGTTCTGGATGTAGATCTTAAGAGGTATTTGCAGGACCAAAGTACTTATGTAAAGAAGTGTTTTTTAAAATAACGTAAGTCCACATGACAGCATATAAAAGTCAAATGACAGAGCAATTCATGGGTTATTGTTACAAAACTAACCTTTCAAATGAGCTCCTAAAATACTCTGTGGTTGGAGTTTCACTCAAGGAATTTACTTTTAAGCCACTTTCTCCAAGTTTAAATCTGTCTACAGCAAACTTCAAAAAGTTCTTTTTTTTTTTTTTAGGAAAAGAAAGAAAGAAAAATAACATACTTTTTTTCTGCGTTAAAGCGAACGCTTTTGAAACATATCACCCCATACCTGACTGGAATAAAAAAATACTAATTTACCTTCAGAAACTGGGCATCAGTTTTCTTCGACAGAACAAAAGCCACCGTGCCAGCAGTTAGAAAAGCAACACATCAGCTGCTCTTATAGCGCATACTTTATTCTCTGCATCAAAGCTCTGGTGGGGGGGGAGAAAAAACAGAGAGTGAGAGAGCGAAAGAGTCAGGCTCTTCAGAGCCTCTAATGACGCGTGCCAAACACGTGGAAGGTAAATCCCCTAATTCAGTCTATTCTTTCAGCATTCCCTGGCGGGCGGCCAAGCTAAATATTTCTGCCGGATAAAAAATGCACCCTCGTATGCGGCACTTTCTTAACAGGATGGCTCTCCGGCTTTAGTGGAGGGGGCTTCTCTGGGGGAAAGCCAACATGTGTGTTCTCTTATCTATTTATTTATTTTATTAAAAAGGGGCTTTATGGGCTGTGATTGGATTAACTTAGTGAACCCTGGAGGAAGAGGAAAAACAAACTGGGAAGCTGGTTTAGCACCCCCACCTTTTTGTCATCTTCTTTTGGGATTTCCTGGCTGGCTGCCACCTTGAGCCTGTTGAATGTTCTTTAGATCAATCAATTAAAAAGGCTTTAATATTTGGGTGATTGGAACGCAACATATGGGCTGCTGGTGCGGATGTCATGTGGTGCGTGGAGTTAATTGAAATGATTAATAGAGGTGTTAGTTTCTTCAAGACTAATTGAAGAAAGAATATAATTGGAAGCATGGACTAACCATTATTGTTGACATTTTTCTAACATATTGTGTCCCTGAAACAGTTTTATATGTTTATAAGCGTGCAGATGGATTTTGTTTAGATTTCTTTGACGCGGTGATTTGCAAAATCACGTTTACTGTACATCCAAAAGTAAAAATCTTTTTTTATGTAAATTAACCTGAAAAAATATTTCCATGTGTCTTGTCTGTTTCAGTAACCAGCACATACACTGAATTTCTGGTACCAGTTTGTCCTTAGGTCTTCGCTAAACTTAAACCAATTTACCCAGCCTCACTGATATCTGTGGGGTTACAGCATCCATCCTCAGAAACTGATCATGAGCCTCCAAAGGTCTGTTAGGGTACTCTTCTCTCTGCACAGTGAGTTGAGATAATTTATGCTCTTCTGGTGTCCTAGCACGCTGCAAATGTGCCAGGTATTTCAGGGAAATAGCACCTTGATCGTACCGCCCCACGTCTTGCCTGCTTGACCATACCCCAAAGAGATCCAGGAACAGGACTGGCAAAAGCCTGGCTTTGACAGAAAGAAATGTGAAATGAGAGAAATTCAGAGGATTTAACTGGGATCAGATCTTTTGGCCTCTCCGCTTTCTTTGAGAATAATACATACTTTTTTCGGCAGTAGTAGTCTGAATTTTTACCAAAACTGTTAAGCTATTGTGAAATACAAAATGAAACTGGCTGCAGAGGACATCTGGCAGCAAGGAGAGGGTACAAAGGATGTATATTCTGAAAGTCATCCTGCTGCATGAGGTAGCTCTCAGGTTAGAAGTGGGGAAACTGAGAAAACACGTCAATCTCTCGTCTGCAGCCAGCAAGCACGGGCTGGCCACCCGAGCGCCACTCAAGGAAGAGCAGTGTCGCGTCCTGCTCGCTGCGGGGCTGTGGTTACAAGTGCCGTAGCAAACTTCCAGCTGGGGATTTCTTATAACTGAACATCGTGGCTTAAATAACACGTGATTCTGCTAGAGGGCAAGCGGTTACCTTTGGGAGAAGACCAAGGGGCAAGATGGTAATGGAGTGTCGATCCAAAAGGAAAGTCAGTTTGGATTTAGGACAGGTAAGCTACATTTTGAAGCGCTGTATTTTCACACCAGCCTTCTTTTGCCTGTTTTGGGGAACAGGGGAAAAGCTTAGGCATAATTTTAATGTTCTCTGGAAGAGAACTGTCTTTCTGGAAAGGACGTACAGATTTTCTCAATTGTTTTCCTTTGCACATGTGGTGCGGCTTACGTATTTGTGCATCTTTTTCAGTAGTCAGAAAGTTTATTCTGCAGCCCAGAATAAACTGAACAGAGAAGCAACAGATAAGTTTAGAGGGGGTTTGTTGATGGCTTAGAAGAAAAGAGTATAGGATGGTTTTAATATTTTAGAGACTTCCCACACAGATTTCCAGTGATGCTTTGAAGGCAACTGTGCGTCTGCAAAGACTTTGAGCCTCCCCGGAAGATGTGGCCTGTCTTGTGCACAGATCTGAGCGAAGCGTTTGTAGAAAGGAAGTGGCTGTCCTGTACTGGGGGCTGAGAGGAAGGGAAGACGTTAGGTCTGATTGCAAGCTTCCCTGACTCCCTGTTGCCTGATTTGTGAGCACGTAACGCTAAGAGTTCTAAATGAGGGGTATGCCGGGACAGACCGGTGCAAATTAATCTTTCAAAAAAATACTTTTTTTATTATTCTTTGGTAACCAGATTAGTCACTTAAGAATCTGGTTTTATTACAGCAAACTACTGCAATTAGATAGTCACTTGTTTATTTTTTCAATCTTAACAGTGATGAAAAATAGTAGCATCAGCATTTGTGTTGTCTCCATTGCCCTTTAGGATTTAGTGTACGAAAAGGAGACCTTTATGCAGTAAGCCTGTTGAAACAGGAGGATCCTCTCGGCCTTTATCAAACCTTGCCATGTTGCATAGTTCATACAATTCTAGTGCATTGGCCTGGACCACTGAAAGAGGAATAGCAGGCCAAGGAAAAAGGGTTTAAATCTATGCACGTGCTTTGTATGTGATTTGTGTGTTACGTTCATATTCTCATTGTCCTACAAAGCAGAACGTTCAATAACATCCTCCTAAAATTAATCTCAGGAAACTAATCTCTAGTATAAGCAGGGCTGGTAACATCACCTGTTGCTAAGACAGACAGACCATTTGCATTAGGAGATCCCACTTCTAGGTGCTCATAAATCTACCAAATTCTAAACATGTGGGACAGTTGTTTCTTATATTTTACTTTCCTCAGGCTGTATTTTTCCCAAAAACCTGTTCTGCCATTTCCAAGAACTTGTCTATGGAAAAAATTGCCTAGCTAACATTAAAAGTGTGATATCTTTTCTTTTGAAGAGTGATCTCTACCATGACCACCCCATTTTTTTGGAGCAGAAGTTTGAATGACATGTTTGGTGGCGAGGGGAAGGACAGGGTGTGTGGCAGGGGAGGATGGTGGCTGTTGTTGTCAGGGATGCTCGAATACCGTCCCTCTGCCAGGAGCACTTCCCGGTTCCTGGATCTGCACACGTGCTTTGCTTACACTGGGACTCTGTTAGAGCAAGACCAGGACACACATCACTCATGTCCCCACCTTCATTGCTGACTCCCACGCCCAGGAGAATTGCTTTTGAGCTAGAAGCCAACCTAGATCACTAGCAGAGCAGCCCTCCCAGGAGCTGTAGGAGGGCATCATGGCTCGCTTCAGTGAGTGAATGCTCTTGGGTCTAGAACTGAGCACCTGAACTGAGAGCAGAAGAGTGCATGTTCGGTGCATGCTTACTGCAGACCATCCTGAGGCCAGAGAGTCATCGGAAAGAGCTGTTACTAAAAGCTTGCGGACAAAAGCTGAACCTGGTGGGGATTATGAAGGAGGAGAGACCGCACCTGGAGATCAGCAGTGTCAGGGAGGAGGGAGACTGAGAGTAAGGTTGGTACAAGACCGAGGGATTTATCTTTATGGGTTATTGTAGACGAAGACGAGCAAGCTCGGTGTTAAAAGCGGGTGGGATGTAAGCCAGCTCTGATCCAAAAGCTGCCTGGCTGCATTAGCATGGTGCTAAGCCCAAGCTAATATATCCGGCTTCTCACCAGGGCTTATTAGCTCGGGCTCAGTGCCATACTAACGTAGTCACAGGACTTCCAGTTGGCTTGACACCATGTCTGCTCAAAGTGTGAACTGAGCTCACCGCTACATGCCTGCAGAGGAGCACCAGGAGATGCCTGGACTCTTTGACTACGCCACACTGCTGTTGAGGCTGTGGAGGCCGTGCCTGCTTGTCAGCGGGAGGGGCACGTGGGGATGGAGAGTGTACCATGTCTGCTTAGATCAGGAGGGGAAAGAAGGGCAGTGCTGATGAGGAACCAGGAGATACTGAAACTGGCTTGATGAGAAGACCTGGCACAAGGAGCCTGGGTGTGGGAGAGGAAAATGGGAGTGACTGGAAAGGGAAACTACGAGAGGGGTCAGGAGGAACAAGGTGAGGACTTGCTGGGCAAGGAAGCTGATGAGAAGTCTGAGGCGAGGTCTGGAAGATGGGCTGAGACAGGAAGAGCGGGGAGGAGGAACAAACTCCACACCAAACCTGGCATGAAACCAAGATGCCCAAACGCAGTCATTCCTCTGCTTCCAGCACGTCACCTGGGGAGCCCGCCAGCAGAGGCGACCTATCCCTTCCAGCGCTTGTGCTGACCTTGCCAAAAACAACCATATGGTTGCTCTTGAGCCAGGTCTGTTAGGTTCCCTGCAGATCAGCATATCCCTGCTCTGCTGGTGATCCCTGTGGGCGTTGGTGTGATGCCAGGCCGTGGCATCTCTGCTTTTTCCAGCTGCAGTTTCAAAAATCAGCACAAAAACTGCTGAAGAACATTACTAAAATCACAAACTCAAGTCCTCTAGAGTTTAGGTTGTTTGCCTAACCCCAGTTTGATCCTCTTATGCATTATGGTACAGTCTTTAATTACTCGTTTAATTACTGTTTTTTTCTACTGGTTGCTTGCCTCATTCAGACATCAGACAAGCTTGCTAGGGGAGATGAATTGGGGTGGTGTAATAAAACGTTATCTTTAAGACACCTCTTCCCCCCGTCTCATTTGCTGCAGCGTGAGGAAGTGAAACGGCCGTGGTAGGAAGAAGTGTTGCTCTTCTCAGTGCAGGTGAGCTCTGCTCTGAGGAACCAAGTATTATTTCTGCCCGTGATCCTGAATAAAATTCATGCCAGTTTACCTCAGCAAAGCCTTTTGCAGGTGGTCATTAATTTTGGCATCTTCTGGGTGCCTGATGTGTGAAGCCCTGCAAAATACGGAGCCATCATGGGTGCCAGGAAGAGAAATGCTTTGAACATAGAAAGTAATGCGTGGTGCCGAGTCAGTCGGCTGCTCTGCATCCCAGAATTAGCATATACTTTTGATGTTAATGTCGTCGTATCTCCATACCCCTTCTGCAAGCGAGAATAGCAGTAATACCTTCATCAGCATATGGGGGAGGTATTGTGAAAATTAGATTAGTCATTATTTGGTACTTGTGCGGCATTCAAGTGCTGCTGTTGTGATGAGCAAAGTCAAAAAATACAAGACAAAATTGGTTGGTCTTCCATTTGAACCGCCTGTCGTAAAAGTAAGGCACTGGGCCTTAAAAGGAGAAGGAGGAGAGAAAAAATCTGGAACAATGACTTTTTTAGTAATCACTCTTTCTTTCTGAACACTGAATGAGGAAGAGATCTGGTGAAAAAAAAATGGTGCATCGTATGCCAGGAGTGTAGAACTGAGTTTCTGGATGCAGTTCTATGCCTGGCATCTCATACCATTTGAAAGAGCACCTGATTTTGTACCCTAATAGTCTCCCCTTTACTGTCATTTTGGAGCATTTGTCTCACTGTGAAGCGTGGCTTTTTATGTGAGGGTGTTGTCTTGCAAATCTGATGGTTGGCTGTAGGTTTTTACAGAACTTTGACTCAGCTTCAGGGAAGGAGGAATGAAGAAGCAGAAGAGTGAACTTCTGGAAGCTGAAACCCTCCTTTCCCTGTGTTTGAGCAATCTGTGCTGTTATGAAACCTTTTGAAATCTCATTTGCTGATGTCTCTCTGACCCCCAAAATTATTCTTGTGCAAATGTCAACACCCAGTGGAGATGAAATCATTGACTTAGGAAAACGTATCTAGCTTATCAGAAACTGCAGGATTCCAACAATACACTAGCAACACCAGTCTTTCTTTTTTTCTTCCTTTTTTTTTTTAATTGTTTGTGATTACTTGGCAGATGGTATTGTGAATGGAGTTATACACATGTGAAGGAGCAGAGTATTTTTCAGTTCATACGAACCTGAGCCCATGTCATGTACCAAACTGGTTTTTATTTTCTGGTCTTCTCTTCTGCTCATGAATTTTGTGTGTGCTTATGATTTTGATATGTTTCCTAATTTTATGTTGACAGTTTTAATTACATGCTCCTAGAGTGCATAAGCAGAACAAGAACTAGATATGTTTTCCAATTGAGTTCAGGCCGTGTGTAAATTTTCTGTGTGGGTTGAACCCATAGCTCACTGAAATCAAAGGACATCAAAGCTTCTCCACTGACCGCCTGAAATCAGTTAGGCCTGAATTGTTGGTTTTTTTAATTATTCTGACACTAAATGTCTTTGATTTGGTCGCTGGAGGAAAGTGAATGGAAAGCGGATAGACAAAACATCAGAAAAAATTGTGAGTCTTTGGCCTCCCATATCATGCATGCCGTTAGACACCAGGCAGGGAAAAAGGAACATCTACAATCCAGTGATTCATGGATGCCTGTAAAGCCAGAAGATGCATTTAAACTTGATTTTACGCCTTAGAATTTTCAGGCTCAGTAGGCGATTCCAAAAAGGAAAACATGTTTCTACGGAGTTTGCTGTGCGTAGGAGGAGGGATCTGCCCACTGATAAACCACCAAAATCCCAATATACTCTCGTTGGTCCAAAAATGACAATTTTGGGTTCTGCTGTTCGGACACGGGTTTTGTTTTTTCTGTTTTAAATTAAAGGTGTGGCTGAATTTTCATTATCCCTATGATAAAAGCAGTAAAAATAGGTGCAAAATGTCTCTTGTGCAATGTTGTAATTTACCTTTATTTTAAACTGGCTTACACATCTTAATACATTATGACAATCAGAATTATCAGGCCACCAGGCGGAAAGGAGTTTGTTTTGTTAATTGCTCTTGTTAAGCCTAATTACAGAATGGGGTGGAGTGGATGCGAGGGGAGGGAGGAATCTGCTAGCAAGAGGAAATTCTAAAATCCTCGGAGCGGTTCCAGGCAGTGCGTGTTGGGGAGCGAGAGTGCGGGCGTGGTGTGCGGGTACGTGCGGGCGTGCGTGTGTGCATGTGTAAGGGTGTGAGAGTGAGTGACAGGCTTTCCATATGGACTAAAATCCTGAGATGCATGAGCAGGAGGTGGGGAACCTGTGCTGTGTGGACATATGAAGGTACAGCAGAACAAAAAAAATGTGCTGTATTTTGCTTTGTGAATTAACTCTTCTTTCTCTTTTTTTTTGGGGGGGGGAGGTGTGGGGGCGTGATGCAGATTGCTTACTTTGCTGGTAATTTTTGAATTTTGTATTGGCTTGAGTGTTAGAATGGTTTGCTGATGTGACGTGCTGTCCTTTGATATTACGGGCTTGCGGGCACAAGATGCGTGTACGTAGCTGTAGGTTGGTATCCTAGATGCCTCTGAACCGTTTTCCTTCTTCCCGGTGATTGCAGCGGAGTAGCGCTGCCCACAAACAATGTTATTTGTTTAGACTTCCCAATGGAAGGCGTACGTCCAAAGAGCCCTTCTGCCCTGCATTATTCCAGTTTGTTTGTGTGCCCCACATTACACTGCTGGCGACTTACTGTGCCTGACCTGCATTGTTAGCCCCCTCCGTTGCCTCGGGAGCCTCCGGGACAGAAGTTTCTGATAAGGCAGTTTTGAGCAAGCCAGACTCGAAGTAAACGATTATATAACGAATCTCTGCTCTTCTCCAGGGTATGTTACCTGACTTGTTCGCTGCCAAGGTGGTTTTATTGTTTTGGCTGCTGGGTGGAGGGAGGAGACTAGAACAGCAGAGGAGTCACGCTTTTGTTTTGCTTAATTATAATGTATGCTTTTAATAAAACCTTTTAGTGCCATGAATTAAATGGCATTGCAGTCCTGCACAGGAAGAAAAATGCTACTGCTGTTGCAGCTGACAGCTGAGTGGTTAGATGGCCAGCGTGGGTCTGAGGCTCAGAAGCCTTTTCTTTGCTGGCTGGAGATACTGCTGGGTAAATGTGTTTACTTTTTCCTTAGTATTTATACTAGTTAATGTGTCGCACTAGATAAATCTACTTCCTGAGTCCATCTTTCAGCTCGCTCTCTTCCCTCCCAATTGACAAATGGTTTGAGTTTGACACCGTTTTTATCAGTCGAGCCCCTGCTGGGTGCTGCATGCCTGCTTGTTGCTGCTTTATCGTGAAAAGTGAATTATCTGCAATATTTTGTTACCATCTAACTAGCAGTTGGCAGGCTTTCCTATATGAACTGATTTAGATTTCAGCAAGGGGAAGCTGTTGTCTCTCTCTGCAAAGCGCTGTTGTTGCTCTCCAGGAAAACAAAAGATCCCGGAGCTTTCTGCACCGCAATCTGCTGCTGTCCCACTTTCAAGGAGGTGTTTTGTTTGTTGCGGCAGCTTCCTATCTTAAAATGATAAATTGAGCGGACATGTGCGCTGTTTTAAACCTCTGTCTCCAGGGCTTTGTGTTCACTTAGGATAAAATACATTATTTTGTGGTAGACTGCGGTGCGATTTACACTTGGTTTAAAGATTACAAAGCAAAAGGGAAAGCATCAACATCCTCAGCAGTGGTAGTTTGATGAGGAATAGCTGTCAGAGAACTCTACTGACTTACCTCATGTGGGTTGCAAATGCATTAGGGATTCATTAATATTAATAGCAGAATAGATATTTCCTGCACTCGTTTGACATCTTCCACGCTCTTTTTTTTTTCTCCTTTGCCTTTTTTTTTCCTAAGTCAACTTGGAGTGCAGTTTTAACACTTATTCAAGTTAATACAAGGATGATAAGCTAAAGTTAAACAGAAGGAGACCCCTGAGTGTGTGGGGTCGGTCTCTAGGAGTTCTGGAATTTGGTGCTGTGCTTTAAAGTGTAGTAAACTCTTGGGTGAGGCTTTCAGGGCAGTTTGCAAAACGGGCCCACTAGGTACAATTGTAACCAGAAGAAATTGTTGTCAGAATAAATTGTTCTATGAGGGTGATGGGAAGGTCACTATCAAAATGGCATGTAAGGGTTAATAACTTTGTAGATTTCTAAAGTGGACGCAGTAGTGGCTTGTCCATCTACTGGTGAAAAAAAGAAAATCCAAACCATTCCTCAGTCTTCAAATGTTTTGCTAGGTTGGCTGAACAGTTCAGTTTGAAAAATAAATAGATGCAAGGTAATGTTTACTTATTTTCTCCTTTAAGTCTTGTGGTGCACATTTTGATGCTTCTGCTCTGTCACCAGCAGGCTTCCAGGCTTTCTTAAAAAAAAAAATAAAAATTGAGAAAAACACCAAATATCTTTGAGACGTAAAATAAAACCAAGAACACTGTCAGCACCAGGAGGGAACATGTAATTGCAATGATTGTTTTTCAGTGACCTGCACAGCACATCGCAATTTCACCCACTGAGCCCTTTAACTAGGAGAACTCATTGTACTAAAGCGAGGCAGGGGCTTGCTTTACACAGAAAACACAGCTAAGAGTCGCAGTCCATAAAATGTCAAAAGGAAAAGATAAGCTCCCACAAAGCGCCTAGCCTGGCGAGACTTAGTGATGCAGCAGCTACAAACGCAGAAGTGCACGCCAGTTTGGCAGCTCTTACTGACAGGGCAATTTGAATTGTCAGCGTGCGTCTGCTCTACTTGTTGAGCCTAATGAAAAGTACAGTTTAATCACTGGTGTGCCAAATTGACCATGATTAGCTGTTATTGCAGATTAGTGCATTGTCTGGGGCTCCAGAATTATTGATCCGGGTGCTGTGCTCTGGGGTTTTCTGTGCCCTCTATCGTAACCTCTTCTTAATGCTTAGGGGAGGGAAGCAGGAAAGGAGAGTAGGAGGGAAGAAGTCCAGATGGGAAGAAAACAGGTCCTGAAAAGACCACATAGGAACTAGGTCAGGTACTCTGGAGATTAAAGAAGCATGCTTCATCCCTGGACGCAGGAGGCAGGGACAAGTAGCATACAATTACGAGGAATTAGAACGGCAACAAGTAGTGCAGATTTATCAGCTTTAATTGTCTATTGTCAGGACAGAGCCCTTCTTGTAGATCAGGCGCTACCAATGCTTTAATACCTCTAATGGACTCTCTATTGTGGGATTAGCTCTCCTAAGGACAACGTCTTTCTTAAAACTAGTTGTTTTGGGAGAGGGAGGGAAAAAAAATAGAAGAAGAAAAAAGAAGTAGCTGCAGCCCTCGTTTTTTTCCCTCTGGTTTGTCACATTCTGCAGGAAGTAGCTGAGAGCCCAGTGCTGCTCTTCTGTCAGCAGCGCTATTCCTTCAGGGGAACTGATAGATACCTATTGAACATTAACCCCCTTTGCTCCACCTTCCCCAACGAGCTCCTCCAGGAACAATAGCTGGTTGATAAAGAGCAGATAAGCAAGGACACCCGGCTTAAGAATCTCTCTGCTATCTTTATTTTAAAAGCTTTCCCGGGTTTTGCAAAGTAAACAACATTTAAAGAAGGATAAGGTGTCAACTATTTAATGAGAAGTTGTGTTTAATAGCAGAGGAATTCTTCCCTCCCCCAGCCAACACACAGGTACGAAAGGACTGTTATTTCACCACCGTGGGGTAGGAAAGGTGGAGAAATGACAACTGTACTCTTAGAAGCTTAAGAAGTGGTCCTTCAGCCCACCCCTGCCAGATTCCCTAATCGGCTCTACACATACAGTCACTATTTCGAATCCCTTGGTCCTAGACACACGGTAGTCGCATTGCTGGATCTGTGATAATCTGTGGGTAAATATTTTTGTTTCCACCATATGCGCTTTGTCATGGTGTGTAGCTGTTGTTTTTATTAATCTTGTTTTGAAACGCGCTCCGTGGCCAGTTCTTTGTCTGAGAAAAGTGGCATGGTTCCACCCATGGATCTCACCCTCCTTCTGCTGTGTTCATCAACTCTGCAAGATTGGGCAGCCTGGAGAGTATCTGAAATGAAAACCCAACTGTGCAGGAACAGAGTCCGAAGTTTCGCTGTGGTTCATACCACTATGACTTACCAGGCAGGCTGAGGAGAGAATACCCCGAAAAGTGTCATGACTGCAAAGCTGGGAAGAGATGTGAAAGTTGAATTAATGCAATTAATTCTGAGGTGGCTTCATTATTTCAGATTGTTTTGAGCTTGTTGCAGGGCTGATGTCTTTGAAATATTCACAGGAGTGAGCCTTCTAATGTATGTACACCATCCCATCCCTCCTCCATAACAATCTGGAAATCAGCCTGTTTTAAAGGAAAATTTCCCAAAGCACACCCTTTTTTCAGTCCTCCCTCACCAGTGAGGTTGGAATGGGTTGGCCTGTTTTCATTCATTTTTCCTCAGGCTTATTTACCTGTGGACGCAATATTGAAAAGTCCGTGCTTGGGATGCGGAAGGTTGATTTTTGCTCTCACGTTTTCTTGTCCCATATAAACTTGGGTTGGCAGAAGCATTGCACGCAAAGACAATACAAACGTTGTTGTATAGGCTCCTGGCTATCACCCCTACCTTTCCCAAGACCACCATCACTCAGAAAGTGTGAAGGGAAGGCTGATGGTAACCAGGAGAGGAACATCTGTGGTCTTTGCTGTGAGACATTTCCCTTCTCATAAGGGACAGGGAGATGGCTCCTCACATTTAGTCCAGACCCTGAAGTCTGCTGCCTTCTCCGACAATAAAAAGAAGAAAAGAAAAAAAAGAAGTGTGGTGACAAAGCCGCACTGCTGCTGCTGCTGCTTTCTCAATACCTTCACCCCAGCTTGCTTCCTGGGAAACAAGAGCAAGTGGCTTCAGACTGTTCCATCTTTGCTGCTCAGCAGCGTTCACAGTGAAGAGAAGCCCAGCTTCTCACAGTGACAGCAGGCCCAGACAGCCTCGGCTCCTTCTTCTCAAACTCGAGCCTCAACAAGAGGAAATGGCTGAAGCTTAGTTCTCGCTTCTGTGTGCTGCAATAATGTTTTTTTTCCATTGGAGGAGGGTTGTTTTGGCTTATTCATAAGTCATCTGAGCAGTATTTTAATAAGGCCTAGCTGGAAACAGAAAAGGGATATGGTATTTTAGTTTGACTCGTTTTGTCTCTTTTTAAGGAAAATTTCTTGAGAGGATAAAACAACAGAAATCAACAGAGACCTTAAGGCTTGCACTCGGCAGTAGCTGACGGTGCAGGCAAAAGATCTGCTCTTGGTATTGCACAGCCAAGACAAAAATAAACGTAAAGGCATTTGGAAGTGCTAGGAGGCAGTGACCAGGGTGCTCTGTAATTAAAGGCAGTCCCTGAAAGCTGCATGTGTTAATTCAGAAGCCTCCTGGCTACAACATACACCACCTCAAATGCCCTTGCAAAAACCTTCATGTAGGTTCACGTGCAGTTTTTGATTTCTCTCCTTATAGGCAATACCATGCTGAAGTAGGCTAGGGCATACAAAGCCTCTGAGATCCTATCTGAAGCCTATAGGCTGTGTTTTGTAAAGGTCAGGCCAGTCTGTGAGAAGAGGGCTTTAATTTTTCCTGTTGCACAGTCACTAGAGGCTGCTGGGTCTCTCTCTTTCCGTTGAATCTGACAGCAACCATGTTTTCAGAAACACAAGTGTATCTCAGCAGAACTTGAAAGCAAGTTCTTCTTAGAGTTTGATTTCTCAGTTGGCTTTCAAAAGATGTGCAGTCATGCAACTACATCGTGTACCTTCTCCGAGTAATGACCACAACTGGTCCCCAAATGTTTACCAGCACAAGGATGCCTACATGCAGGAAGTGGGAAATGGGGGTGGGTCTGGTAGTTACCCTTGATGTGGTCAATCTGCCACTGACCTTGTTTGGGTAAGGGGAAGGGGAGGATGTGAAAATGAGACTCTGCTTTAATCTCTTGTGTGCATTTTATCCCCCCTCCGACTTTCTAAAGAAGTTTCATCTATTAGAGCCAGCTCCCTTCCCTCCTCCTTCCCCTTACGATTACAGCTTTCGCAGGCGCAGGGAGAACTGCGGCAGCAGCAGCCGCAGCTGAGGCTGAGGCTGAGCCGCGCAGGCTTGTTGTTGAGCTGTAGTGGTGATAGCATCAAAGGAAATGGATGGGGATTTCTGAGATCAGAGCTGTTAGGGCCATTCATGATTTGTTGCCAGGCTGAAAGCTGCTGCAGAGAGAGCTGCCTGAGAAATGCTGATTAATACGGTAATTGAGGTTTTCTATGAGCGAGAAGGAAAAAATGAAAATATGACTAAAAATGTTCTTTTTGAGATGAACAACATTTTGAGATTGCACATTCCACACAATAGCAGCTACCGGTATGAAAGATTTCTATAAAAGAGCAGAAAACTGCTGGTTGATCAGGGCATCTTTTTATGTTTATTAAGGAGGAAGGTCAGAAGGTCAGTCTGTATTTCTTTAATGGCAGAGTTTCCTTTGCAATTCCTGCTTTAGCACACATTCTTAATAATTTGTTTCTGTCTCTTATTTCTTGATAAACTCAAGTTTTATTCCAGATCAGGCACCGACTGTTAGGATAGACCTGCACAGCAGTGAAATCCCCTTCTCCTGTGCTACGGTAGTTCCGGGCTCAGCTTCACTGAGGCACCTGGAGCTAATTTCAGGATAGCCTCGGAGTGTGCCACGGAGGTATTTGAAGTCCGTAGGCTTCACAGGCTGTACTCGCTTCCCCAGGCTCCGGGGAGAGAGCCGCACTGACCTGGGAGATTGGCATTCTCCTGTCGTCCTGACTTCATCTGATCTGATCTAATCTCTGCTTCCTCTTCTTCTCCAGCCCAAAAGCATTCTCAGTTCCTTGAAAGGCAGATCTGCTTTTCTCCTCTCTCCTTCACATCAAGAAGATCAGCCCCTGAAGGAAACACATCAACCCTTTTTTCTTGCCC
>VZSC01003831.1:82118-95041 GCA_013398225.1 Steatornis caripensis
TGGTGATTTTGAGGAAAGCAGTGATTTGGGGCTGTTAGAGAGTGTGCCCTGCTGACCTCAGACACTTGCTCTCCCCTATTGCTTGTATTTTATTTCTTTTATGTATGACCACTGAAGAAGCGGTCTGAAAGCATTTTATTTAATGGCATCTCTTTTAGAAAACCGGTCACAGAACAAAGGGCTAAAATTTATGCAGGCTTATGTAACTGTAGAACTAGTAGTTAAAACAAACAAACAAGCAAACAATCAAACGAAACCTGTGTTATTCCAGGATACACGATGGCCTTCCCTATTTGCATTTGGAGAATGCTGTCGTTTCACTGAAGCCAGTTTGAAGAGTTTGTTGGTTGATTTGGTTTTGTGGGGGGTTTTTTTAAAGCAATTTAGTGGTCCCATTGCAAAGTATCCTCCCCTTGCAGAATTAACAGGGGCCGTTGTTTACTTCCCGTGCCCGCTCCCCAAACACCGACGCGGGAGCATTGGTCTTCCAAAGTGCCTCTTAATACCGCCTTTGGAAGCGGAGCCCACCGTCTCCTGTCCGGGGGCTGCGGGCAGGGCGCTATGTGCTCTCCCGCCCGGCCCGCTGACCAGGCCTGGCGGCCTCCGCCCCTGCCCGCCGCCCCGGCCCCCGGCGCCGCATTAGGACCCTGGTCAGTTCCAGGGCCNGGCCGCGCTCCCCGGCGGTTCCCCGGTGGTCGCGCAGGTCTGCGCGCCGAGAGGCAGCAGCGTGCTGAGGGACGCCTGGCGGACGCGCGTCTGAAGCGCCTCTGCTGCGGCGGCTCGGCAGCGCCGGGGCGGCCTCTGCGCCTCCGCTCCGCACCTGCCCGTCCCCGCTGTGTCGCCTGCGAGCCCTCGGCGGCTCTGTGCTTCGTTGGGCCGCCCCTTCCCCAAACTGCGGCAGGGCGGGAGCTTCTTTTGGCTGAGGCAGGGGGGCTGGCGGCAGCCTGGAGCCAGCCTGTCCTGGCGCTGCCGGCAGCCCTCTCCCGGATGGTACCCCTGCTCGACCGCAGCAGCCGAGCCTCTGTGTGGGCACAACGGAGGCCGAGAGTTGCTGACCGGAAAGCCACCCTCGGTTAAAAACGTCTTCTGGACACCTTTAGGCTGGTTTAGCAGAACTTCAGGGCTGGCATGCACGGATGTGCAGAACATTCTCTGCCAAAATAACCTTCTGATGGGTACAGGGTGAGAAACTGGCTTCGTGTTCAGCTGCGCGGGGGGAGAAGCAAACGCTGCGTGTAAGGTGGATATCAGAAAGTATCTGCTGTGTCAGAGACGCCAGTTCAGTGAGTGTTTCAAGTTGACTAGTTCGAGGAGTGATTTCTAGAGATTCTGAGAATTTCATTAAAGTCATTTTAATTAAGGCCAAGATATTTTGGAACTGTGAAAAAACTCAAGCTGCCATGAAGTAAAACTGGTAGGGTGTGTTGTAGCTTGGTTGTGAACTTCTCTTGAGAGGGCACATGGATGTAAATGAAGATATATGGGGAAGATGAGAAGAACATCTGCCTTTTTCAGCTCTCTATGAGAAATGTACAAGCGAGACAAAAATAAAACTGAGCCACTAAGCTTGTTTCAGCTTGTGGTAGGTGTAGGAAAATTTCTGGAAGTCCCTTTTCTTTTGCTTCAGTCCAGATGCTCAGATCAATGGAGCATTTAACTACCTCTATTGTTGACGTTCAATTTTTTTTGTAGCGTGCCGAAACACATGTTGAAACGCAGGCAAGAGCAAACAGCCACCACGTACACCCAACAATCTGCTTCCGGGTGGATCACCTCCTCAATTCCATGGCTGTTGTTTGTCCCCTTTATTTTGACGTTTAACGTGAAATTATGCTAGGCGTTAGTTGTTTACTGGGATTTTTAATCTTGACCACTACTCAGGCAATTGTTTGCCTGTCTGTCTGTCTCCCTCTCTCGCACCACGGGTGATACAACATAAGAAAACGTAGCATGAGACAATCACAAGGCTTAGCTAATTTGTGAAGTGCCGTCTGCAGTCCAGGGGTTTTACAGTCCTTTGCTGTGAAGGACTGTTACGAAGAAAACGAAATGCTCACTGAAGTGAGCTATCTGCAGGGTCTGACGAGTGCTAATCTGCTTCAGTAAGAAGGTTGATCCCTTGCAGGGTGCAGACAGCAGTAGTGCCAACTCTTGGTGTTTGTCAACCACTTCTGTCCCTGTCTTGTTCTGAAATCCTGATGACCAAAAAGATGAGTGGAAAGTTGTATGAAGGGGATACTATTAATATGTTTTGTCATGAAAGTTTTTTCATAATACCAAATTAATGGGCTTGTTACCTTCCTTTTTTCCCACTGTCTGAGCAGCAGGATCAATCTTGCAAAGGCTTGGGGGTTTTGGTTTACAAAATTGTTGGTTTTCTAACGCTGTTTGGACACATTAAATTTAAGACGGTTGGTGGGGAACAGAGAGAGACAAAACCAATAACTCAGCAGTGTTTTGCAAAGGGTTACTCCAAGGCACGTTCTTCTGAATAATGATGAATTGCTTCCTGATTTGTGGTCAGTGACTTTTTTTGGTATAATTACTGTCAAGAAGGAAGCTGAACAACTAGAGTACATTTCTTAGACCTAACATAGTGGAGCATTTTCATCAAAACCCTTAACGCCTTTTTGACCAAACCCACTTGACATATGTTACCGGAACTGCTGCCTCCTTTTTATAAAAGAAGGTGATCTGTGAGTACATGTCCCAAAGCCGTTTCATATTCTGGTTTGTATGCCACTGTGTGCTGCTGAGATAATTGTAGGTCATCTCTTTTTTGTTGTTGTTGTTGTTGTTCTCCTTTTAGCTATCAGGATGGGTATAGAGTGAAGAAGGTGGTGGGGGGCGGGGGAGATGGGAGTTTCATTTTGATCTGGAGGAGCAGTCATTCCAGTTCCTAACTTATTAGAAAAGCGAGCTCTGTAGCACTGAAGTGATTGATAGCTATTGAATATTGTTGTTTGCTGGAATTAGACTTCTGGGGAGAAATAACTTCTGAAGATAATTGACAGTGTTTGTACATTTTGCTTACTGTTTCTTCTTGTAAATGTGTTTCCACACAACACATTTTTCAGGCGGTGTTTGTCTTTGGCTTCCATATGTCTCGGTAAGATACTAGTATCTAAAAAAGCTGGTTGTATCATACCCAACATGGTTGTTAATTTGTTTCTGTTTTGCTCACCTGTCACTAAAAATTTCTTGCATCTGTTGCTTTATCTTGTTAAGTTCGGGGGACAGGGGAGAGGAAGGAAGACTTTTTGATTTCTACAGGCGATGGACTGATCCTGTGCTGCTCTTCTTGTAGGTCACTGGAGTTATAAGCAAAGAGTACATCCCAAAAGGAACGCGCTTTGGACCCCTGGTAGGAGAGATCTATACCAGCGATACGGTTCCCAAGAATGCGAACAGAAAATACTTTTGGCGGGTAAGCAGGAAAAAACAGCACCATGTTGTTGCAGTAAGCAGATCACTAAATGAGTACAGCTGAGAAGCTGGGTCACTTCCTGCTTCAGACCTGTGTGAGTGCAGGGGGCAGCTTCAGTACGCTGCCAGGCACGAACAGAGCCAGTGGGGTGAACTAAGCTGAGTAAAATCCTGGCTGTCTTGGATGTAGGAACTGTGTGAGTGGAGAGAGCAGGGGAGATGCACAGCCCTTCCTGGCTCTGTCTTCTGAAATGGATTGGTGCTTGATTGTGTAAAGAAGTAGTTCTGCTGCTTGCTATAGGGGCAGGTTATTTTGGATTTCTTCAGAGCGGAAAGTCATTCTTGTTTATGCAAATGTCACGTATTCTTGATTTTTCCAGCTATGAAGAAGCTGTGAAAGTACTGCACAATCTTTTACTGTGGAATTCTGATGTTTTGTGACCTTTTTTCATGGGTTCTGAATAGAACTGCTATACTGCAGTCGTGGTGGACTTGACCGTGTGTCATTCCAGCCATAAGCTTTTCTAGTCCACTTCAGAAAATGTTGAAAGAGCAGCCCGCGGATCTTAGTGAAGGGAAAAATGCATTAATGCCAGACAAACGCTAGAGGTGATGCCTAATCTGCACTCCATAGTATATAAGCTGGAAGGGAGCACCAGCCAATTTGTTTTGGCTTGGGAAGTCTGCGCTGGGGAATATGCTTGCAGTTTATCAGTTGCCATAATCCTCAGTTTCCTTTACAGACCTATTATTAATTGTTAGAGAACGCTCCTTCAGCCCCATCTCCTTCCATGGATTTGTTTTGCTGCCTTCTAGCCATTTAGGTTGTGTCTAAATTGGTGGATTTGGGAGTATATCCAAGCCTCTGTGCCCAGGTGCCTGCCTGCCTTAGCAATATCCCGACCTCATATCCAGGTGAAACCCAGGGCAAGCACCAGCGTTCTCCACAACCCTTTCTTCCTGCCTAATTGCATCATTTTGGTTTTCTCAGATGGTCTTCATGCAATGTAATACAGCATTGCACAGACAGTTATTTGCATGAGCGTTTTTACAAAGCAGGCAACTGTTTTCACATTCATAAGGCTACAAAATGTTTCTTCTAGCCTAGTTTTTTGGGAGCTTGCGTCCGGCATAGGAAGAGGCAGGTATGCCAGCCCTAGCCCTTCCAGTTGCTAATAAGACTGCGCAGACATTGGGAAGAGGGGCTGCTAACCATCTTGCAGGACTCCATTCATAACGTTGCAGCGAGAAAGATGACATCATTCTCATGATGTGATTTTGAGCCTTAATGAGGAGGGATCCTCAGAAATAATATCCTAGGAGTCGTCTAAGCATTGTTAAATTCTCTGTTATAATNATTCATAACATTGCAGCGAGAAAGATGACATCATTCTCATGATGTGATTTTGAGCCTTAATGAGGAGGGATCCTCAGAAATAATATCCTAGGAGTCGTCTAAGCATTGTTAAATTCTCTGTTATAATCTCTTGATTCATTCAAGACACGCTGCTGCACCGAAAATGAATTCCTTCCTAGGGGTCTGAAACAGGCTTGCATATGCAAAGGAAATTGTGGGAGATAACTTCCCACATGTTATTAAAGGCATCCTGGGCTTGCTGGCAGGAGCGGGAACATCTGCTGCGCGCACGGGGGGACGCTGCCTGCGCCTTGCCCACGCGAGGGGAGCGGGGCCGGCCGGGGCCGACGTCATTTCTGGGAACCGCGCCGTGACTCAGCACATCTGGTCATGCCTTCCCCAGAATAGGTGGGAGCCCAGTGGGGTGCCTTTGCCCCACAGCCGGAGCACGGTGACTGGCAGCATCTGTGGCCCTGCCACGGGAGCAGTGGAGGGCTGGTTTGGGAAGCGGCGGCAGACGTCGAGTGCCGGAGCCCCGCGTTCCTGGAAGTTTGCGAGCCAGGGTGAGCAGAGAAACCCGAAGGCTCGTCTTGATGCAGCACAACTCGCCCGGCTCCCTTCCATTTTCTCATAACAAACACACCACAAAATCTCTCGCAAGCTGCTTTGATGAGGCCACATGTATTTCCCCCTTCTCAGTTTACAGGAAGTTACTCTTAAAGAAAGTGATTCTGGTGTTTACGGCTCGTGTTAAAGGGCCAGGCTGCCTCGCCCCTCGCTGCTGTCGGCTCTCTCTCCGGGAGAAGAGGAGAGGTCTCGGCCGGCTGGTGGGCGCTTGCGCGGCGCGCTGCCCGGCCAGGTGGGTGTGAAAGAAAGAGGTGCGAACACAAAGGCAGGAGTGTGCCGTGGAGCATTTCCCCCCTGAGATAAGCTCCGTCTCCCCTTTGGAAAGGCATTTCCTGCTCAGCGAGGTGCGTCGCTGGTGCAAGCTGCTCCCACTTCAAGGTCTGGCTTTTGCCCGGTCGACTCTTTTGCGAAACCCAGGAACCCCATTTCGTCCAGCATGCGGAGCTAGTTTCCCCCGAGAGTAAGGGATGTGTCTTTAACAAACGTGTCTCCTGGATTTTTCTTGATTTTATTTTTTTTTTTAATAATTCTCTTGTTCTTACCACTTTAAGAAACGGTAGCTTCTGTCAGTGATTGGGGCTTCTTTCCCCGCCAAGGCGCTGAGCAGTTTTCAGATTCATATTTTCTTTCCTCCCTGTGGACAAGCCAGAACATGTCCGTCGATAGGAAAAGTGACTTCTCATCGGCTGGCTCCTCTCCAGGTCTTCGTTAACTTATGGCAGGTGAAGTTCATCTTTGCCTCGCCCAGCCTTTCTACAAAAGGGCTACAGTCCAACTGTGAGCAAGTGTTGCTTTAGGACTCCGGGGGGTGGAGGATGTTTGCATAGTTTCAACCTTTGGGTGGAGGTGGTAGGAAACTGCAAGTACAGAGGCCATAGAAAAAGGCGAGAAAGATTCTGACGTAGCACAGCCAGTCAGTCTTATACACAGGTGACTCAAAGCATTAATGCAAGCATGCACTCAGACCTGCAGTCATTAGCATCACCCACTTGTTGATCACAGCACCAGGAAAAGGAGTCCAAGGTAGACTGTTTACGCAGGGAGAGTACTCTGCATTTCAGCTTTTGGGTCTCATTTGTCAGTACTAGCAGAGACACAGGCTAAGCAGAAATGGAAAAGGTAACTGTGGACTTGCCTTTGAATAAGCATCTCTTTTCTTAACACAGAGGATATCGTAGTTGGAGAGGGAGGAACCCAGCTTGAGCTCTTACTTCAGTATCATCTTGTTGTTTTTTAAAAAAAACACCTTATCATTTTTTCCCTCTGGACTCTGTGCACACGTGTTGCGCATTGTGCGCATGTATATTCATAGGCACTTCCTTTCTATTCCAGATCTATTCAAGTGGTGAGCTTCACCACTTCATTGATGGATTTAACGAGGACAAGAGCAACTGGATGCGTTATGTAAACCCTGGCTACTCCGTTCAGGAACAGAACTTGGCTGCTTGTCAGAATGGAATGAACATCTACTTCTACACCATCAAGCCTATCCCTGCCAACCAAGAACTGCTTGTGTGGTATTGCCGAGACTTTGCAGAGAGGCTGCACTATCCCTCCTCCAGGGAGCTAACAATGATGAACTTCAGTAAGTGGATTACAGTATAAACAAGGAATGCTAGTAATGTTTCTTATGCCTATATGATCTAATAATAAGTTGTATAATTACACAGCTGTATCATCTGTTGTGTCACAGTAGGTAGCTCGGAGTGGAAAAGGGGAATTAAAAAAACAAAACCCCAGCACAGCAGAATGAGTTCCCTGTGCCCGTTCAGATGTAAATATAAAAAATCTGAAGAGTTACTGGTTTACGGTCTGACTCTTATCTGACCAAATTCTGGACAAACAACCTGAGTATATCCTCTGCCTTAAGAACTGTAGATGTTGGTTCACTCTCAGACTTTCCAAGTGCAGATCTCATAGTGCTGAGCAAAAGTCTGCTTTGATAGCATATACTAAAGGCTGTCCAGTCATGCTCCCAAAGGGCTGCCCTCACTGTACAAGGAAGTGGCCGTGTGCCATGACTCTGTCTAGGTGTCTGACAGAATAGACGTTGACTGCATAAGTGCTCTTTGAGCCTTGTGTCTACGTTTACTTATCTTACGGGAGCAAGCCTCCTGTGGTCTTCTCATCTGGTTACTTTTTTTTTAGGCTCGGTGTACTTTGTCCCCGTTTCTTGGCTGTGTATTGCAGCTTTCGTTTTCTGTTCAAAAATAATAGCACTGGTAGCAGGGGGAAGAGGTATTTCCAGGAGTTTATCTCTGTGTTCTTCTGTGGTTTCTGACCATTTCCAGCCTCAGCACTTTACTCATAGCTTAATCACCGCCTAGCACCTCGCCCAGAGCCCCTTGAAGAGACGGAGAGATTCTTGCTGACTTCTCATTCGACTCAAGCTGCCTCCCCTCCTGCTAGCGGCTCTGAGATAGAGCAGAGTGTTCATTTGTCCTTTTGCCAGCACTTACACTGAAATTTGAAGGAAAAACTCCAAGCAGGTTTTTTATAAAAAGTTTGGGGGTCGTTAGAACTAAAACGTAACCCCGCATCATGAAAATGATGTCACACATTCAGATTAATCAAAAGTACATCTGTCCTCTGTGGATGTCATCCTTTCACCAGTTTTCCGTCTTCCCCTACTAAATGTATCAAACTGTAGAAGAAAACTTGCTTTCTCTTAATGGCAGAGGGAAGAGAGGGAGGGGAGGTTCGATGCTGCTGTATTTCCTATTCAAGAAATATCTCACTGATTCTGTCATCTTGGCACATATGTCATTTCACCACTTGCTGTGTGGTTTTGTTTCCTGATACGATTTGGCTTTCCTGATACTGTTTTTCTGATACTGTTGGCTTTGCAGTGGGACCTGCAGGTGGGACAAGACAACAGCGTTAAGGGTTCCTGTGGATGAGGAGTTTGCAAAGATCCAGCCAGACACTATTTGGCCATGAGCTAGGAGGATACGCAAATGCAGCCTCAGTTTCCTGCATCTGCTGGCATCTTAAGTTGCCTTGCAGAAGTAGCGAGGAATGTATTTGCAAAGTGTCAACTAATTACCTGGTTACTCTTACTCAGGTCAAAACCGGGAGTGTCTGGACATGTGCAGAATAATCCATTTTAGTATAAGTGGGCTGAATACGTGGATTTAAAGAGACAGGATCTTGAGGAACAGTTGTGTAGTTCAGCCTTAACATTCAAAAGAGCAATCTTTCCAGAGGCTGAAATCGAAATATCCCTTTTTATTTTTAAAGATAATTCTGTTTAAAACATTCAGAAATTTTATGTTGGCCCCTTCCACCTAAAGAAAACAGCAGTTCAAAGAAAAGAGAAAAAGTTATCACATTTTTTTGTCTTTTCCTTTCATCTTTGTGACAAACACATTCAAGCCTAAGGCCTGCAGTTAGGCCAGAAACCCTACAGGTACCATAAGTACTGAGGTTTTTGGAAGTTTCAGTGCCCTTTCTGGAAAAGTACAGAGGTTTCGCAAAGATGCTTACTTGCTGAAGGCGCTGTAGCAATAGTGCGAGCAGGGATGGTTTTTCCAGCGTTAGTACTGGAACCAGATGAGTTTAAAGTGAATGTCAGCACTGTTCAGTTTTCTTCTTCCCCTTCCTCCCAGGCTGCTTCTTCTATTTAAATGTAAAATTAGCAAGCATCCCACTGCCTCTCTAGCCCGCCTCTCTAGCGCAAGACTGGCCAAGATGCCCTTGCACTGCGTTCGTCTACGAATAAAGTGCAGGCGGCTTGTCCCCAAACTGCTAGCATCCTGCATCTGCTGCAGTCATGGGGCTTTGCCCCATAGAAACACCTTAACACAGTCTTGCTTGGGGGACCTCCCACTGGTCGCCTCCCTCCACCTGCTAGAAAGTCAGGAAAGCCCTCTCCAGCCGAATGGATTGCTAATAATTCAATGTTTATAGTGGCAGCATGGCTTCTCTCAGAGGAGCAGGCAAGCATCACCGCCTCTCCCAGCTCCTGGCTGCTGGTTTTGGCACCCTCTGAGAAAGAGGGAGGGCAGGTTGGGGTCCAGGTCCCACCGCAGGCTGAAGTCAGGGCTCCCTCCCACTGGGACACGCGCCGGCGTGAGTATGGGGCGGCAGCACTGCCAGCCCACGACCGTGGTGTGTTGCACCCAGCTCCCTCCCTCCACTGCGTCTTGGGTGCGCAGAGCATGCCAGTGCCCGCGGGAAGCTTTGGAAGAGCCGTGCCTTGGCTGGTTGCCCGGCCCGGCACAGGAGAGCCCGCCTGGGACACACACCTATGGAGAGCTTCCAGTCTTGCCAACTTAAAATACAGGCAGCTGCTTTGGGTGCCTCAGGGGTTTGGGGATCACGGTCTTGGAGTTCAGCACCTCAGTTCCTCTTTAAGCACCCGAGCGGGATGGGCCTCCGGGGAAAAATGTATCAGAAAATTTCTCTGGCTTTATTTCCTGTAATTAGTGGCGTCAGAAATGAGAGAACTACCACTTTAGAGCATAAATATATTTATACATCCACATACAACATCTGCTTGCCTCTGTAACAGCAAACTTTCAAATTAAAGGTAACTTCTTCAGCGTTAGATCATTTGTGCCATAGAAGGAAAGCATTCCAGATTAAAGACAGCAATTAGGCATGTACTTAGTTACAGGTTTAACCCTGTCCTCTGTGTTTTCTTGAACTGGAGCCTTTGACCCAGTCCTTCAGACGCTGAAGCACATACCTGCCATCATGGCCATGATTAGCTCTGACTGGAGCTCTGCGTAACTTCAGGTGGATGTTGAAGTGCCTGCAAGGAGCTGCACAACAGTGGTAGAGGCAAGACTCCCCATTATCCCAGTGTGGAGTGGAAACTCAGTCTCGCTACGAACAGTCCCCTTCTTCTCCTCCCTGCCTGTTTTGAGGCCACTGATGTTGTTTTCTATCAAGATTGGAGATACGTGACCTTCAGATGGTGCCATTATCCAGTAAATGGTTTTAAGTGGGATGGCACAAGATTTCTATATTCTCCTGGCCAAAAAATCAGTTTTTGGAAATTTGTTAAATGTGCTTAACCTCATCCAGCTGGGCCCTCAGACTGTCTTTTAGTCTGTGACGCTTTATTTTTGGACCAGCGGACAGGCTTAGGAGATTTGCTTCGGGGGTCCCACGTAGGTTAGCATTTCATTCCTGGCTTTTATCATAGGAGGATTATTTTGGGATGGAGGGTGGAGAGTTAGTTAGTTAAAAAAAAAAACAAACAAACCCAAACCAACAAAAAACCCCAAACAATTGCATTGACTCAGGACATGACTATTTGATAATAATGTTCATGTATTGCAATCATATGATGCAACTTCCTGCTGCTCATGTCGTGTTTGTCTCCTCAGTCAAGTACGGGCAGGTGACATCTTCTTTTGGTCAAGCTTCAGGAAAAAAGTTTGAATGGGAGGAAGACAATTTGCATATTACAAAACATTTGGCAATCTTTTTGTTTGATCAACAGGTTTAACGTGGTATTATTTAAAATCTGATTTCAGATTCTATGAAGATTAACTTTTTAATGCTTGTTTCTTTAATGTGATTTATTCTTTTCTTCTTCCTGCTGGCCCTGACACGATGGCCGTTAGCTAAGCCCTGCCGCTCGCTTTCCCTTTTGTTTATGGGCAGTTTCACTTTCTGGTTTTGAAGCTTTTCTGTTTGGGTTGAGAGGAAACATCTGCGCTTGCTTAAAAAAAAAAATGCCTCCTGGAATCTTCAAAAGGGCTCAGGAAAATGATTTTGAAATGATATGAAAGGTTGTCTTCACAAAACCAGAATTTGGGGGCTAAAGTTGGATAGATGCTGAGGATAATTTGAAGGCTCCCTTACAGACCTTCTCTGAGCAAAATGTTTTCAAAGGCATATCCCCGTGCCTTGGACACATTCAGAAAACAGATGATCGAATTATATACCTCTAAATGTTGGTCTCCGTTCTCATTTTGAGTGGAATCACTCTGTGTTTTGCCTGCTTCACAACTTCGAGGTTCTGTTTCTACTAGCAAAAGAGGTGCTTAATTTAGATCGAAAATGTGAATCGGCATGATTAAGCTCCACCACTCGAAGTGTTCGGTACCATCTCACTCCTGAAATTACTATTGAAATTACTGTCTGCCTACAACCGTTTTTCAAGTTTTTAGAAAAAACCAGATCGTTGTTTTTATGAAGTCTTTCTCAGGCTGCAGCTTGGAGCACAAGAAACAAGAGCAAAGCCGACAGCTATGCAGCAGGCTGTAGCTGGAACACCCAGATTGGAGTGACTTCAGGCAGCCCCTCCACTCAAGTTTTATTAATACTTGAAAGTAATGGGAGTTTTGTCCCTTCTCCTTTTGCACGCGCTTGCTAATCTCAGATCTGAGCAAGTATCTGTTGACCTTGGTTAGAAGTGGATCAGGCTCCTAAAGAGGCACGTCTGGGGTTTTTTTCTTCTTTCCCCCTCAGATCAGTAACTTGCAAATGCAGCTGCACTGTTCATGTTTTGTCATGAACCTCTTTTCTGTATGTGCCTCTGACCACAGAAACTAGACAGATCTTGGGAGAGTATGTGCCTATATTTAGTGTGTGTGTGTATATATAAATATGTATAGGGTGGGAGGAAGAAATGCGTTTCAAGAGTGAGAGGGAGATGTTGTGATTGGTAAGAACTTAAGTCTAAAATCACAGGGTAAAAAAAAAAAGATCCATTGGTAAGAAATGTATCTCTCTAAATTTGAAGTATGTCTCCTTTAAGAGCAACAAGAAAGGTTGTAAACCTCTCAATCATTTTCAGCCCTGGTTTAAATCCATGTTCAGTATAAAACGTAAGAACCTCTCCTTGGCCCCCGACATTACCATCTCTTACTTTACATGGTGCCAACACACTTGTTTATGCTGTGGACTCTCTGGTGTTCCCAAGCGTCCCCTGTGCTCAGGTAACAGGGGAAAAAGCCAAGAGGGGATTTATGGACCAAAGATAGCTTGCTAACTAAGGAGAGCTGTCACAGTTGGACTTGAAAACTAATCTTTAAATATTGCAACTTCTGTCTTCACACGGAAATTAGTAGGAGCGAAGGGTTTACCAGGAAAACTTTGAAGGGAAGGAAAGAGAATTATCTTTAATCTGTCAAGTGGGGGGACATGGGCCTGTTGCACAAAGAAAGTTACGTGCTTGGTGTGAGCTTCCTTGCTGTCAGTTGTGGGCTTGCTCCAGCGCATGTGGCACGTACGTCCCCACCCTCATGTGTAACCTTGTGACAGTAGGAGCCGTTCCTCCAGCTGAAGCAGCCCAGATTTCTCTATCACTTTTCCAGCAGCGCCAGCACTTCTCCTTCCTCTTCCCCTCCCCCCAGTTTTTTTTTATTTAAAAGAGAAAAGTGTCAATTTAAACTTCCTGCTCGACAGACCCCACTGAGAAACTGGTAGGGGTCTGATAAGGTGGTATTTATTTTTTTTTTCCTGCTGTGAGGCTTCCCAAGTCCCACTTCCCCGCTTCCCCCCCCCCCCCCCCCCCCCCCCCCCCCCCCCCCCCCCCCCCCCCCCCCCCCCCCCC
>VZSC01003831.1:95139-140049 GCA_013398225.1 Steatornis caripensis
ACAACTTTCAATACTTCCCGCTCTCGATACTTCCCGATGCTGATAGTGTCACTGGGAATGTTTGCTCTGAGACACTGGTGTGGTGACAGACAACTGATAAGAAGATGTAGATAATATTATCCCCAGTGCCATTGTGGAGCTTCTTGGACCTAGTAGGACCTCTTTGTTACACCCAAAAATCTGGGTGGACATTTAGAAAATTAATCACTAATCCACAAGTACAGACAAAACAATCAAAGAAAGTAGATGGTTTTTAATGCCAGACAATGCAACATGCTAGTAATTTATTTTTGAAACAGCTCTGCATTAAACTTTAGCATCGAGAGAAGTAATTGGGAAGCTCTCTCCACACTTACTTGTATACGTGCTTGCTGTACAACACACCCTATGTTTTATCTTAAATATTTTAATTGAACATAGCTGTGTTCAATTGCATTTCATTGCAACTTGAAAAGACACCAACTGCCCACATATCTCAAGCAGAATTTGCTCTCCCCTAGTCTAACGCCATTTGAAAAACGATGCTACTGTAAACGTGGGTTGCTGTGAGTAGGAGCATGCTCTGAAAGCAGCTATTTTCTTGGATACGTTTAATAAGTGGCTGTTTCTTTGCCTTATAGGGTAGTGTTGCCAAGTGATAGATTCCGTCATGGTAGTGAACGGTGAAGCAAAGAATCCACGTTGAAAGCAGCGTGGTCATCGCCTGTTCCCATCTTCCTCACTGGGTTCAGCTGGTCCTCCAAAAACCAGAAATAACTGTTTCTCACCCCAGTTAGTGAAGTAAGAACAGTCAGTCACAGGAGGAGAAACTTGGCTAAAGCGCTGCGATACTTTCGAGTCACATACCCATCGGAGTTGACTCGTACCTCCTGATGGAAAACCTTGCGCGTAACTAACCACGAATATGAAACTTCCTTGTAGTTTTTCCCCTGTAACAAAACATCTTACAAGTCATCATTTCAGGATTATATAACTATATAACTTTGGGAGATTAGATAAAAGTAGAATTCTTTTTCTATTGGAGACATGTTTCAGCGTAGCATTTCACGTTATATTATGTCCAGATAACAAGGCAGAGTCTCTGAATACAAATAGAGTATGCACTGAACTGAGCCGAATGGATGCTAGCTTCTGTTTCCTTCTAAATATGTATTTCTCTTTTTTTATTCTTTTTTTTTAAAAAGTACATTTCAACTTAAGCTGGAGCCAGCCAGTCCTGCTTTCTTTTGCTTTGCTTCAGCATTTTTTTTATAAAGTACAGCTGTAAGCAGAGGAGTGTTGCATAGACTGAATGCCACAGAAATCTGCAGTAAATAGTCTGCTTTGTTGTAGATGTTCCTAAGCAGTATATTTAATGAGTAATGATCTGTTTACTGATGGAGAATACCTTCTCTTTGAAGAAGGCTTTCATCCTAGCCAGCCATGGGTTTTTTGGTACTGTAAGTAATTGAACTGGCTGGCGAAGTGACTGCTGTGGTTTGGCAAAAGCCGATTTGTCATGCCTTGTTATTTTACTGAGGAACATTTCTCGGAGCTTGCGTTCTGCGAAGTCCTTCTGTTAAACCTGTATTGTGAACAAATGCTTGTTACCGTATTCATTAGAAATACTGCTTAAATAGACGTTCAGTGGCGAAGCTAGTCAAATTTAAGGGGAAAGAAAGGTGAAATCAGTTTGCCAAGTGGAGACTAGCACTCTGCAAATGAATCATCATCCGGATCTGTATGTACTGGTGGTATCCCTTAAATTAACAATGCTTTTTATTAACACTTAATACCAGCAGGCGTTTCTTCACACAGAATTGAGGGTTTTTTCGAGTTAAATGATTGCTCATCTCCGAGAGTGGCCCTTCCTTCCCACTAAACTTGTAGGAGTTAGACTGTGTTTTGAAGAGATAATGACGGTGGCATATCTCAATAATCATTACTTCGCCTTTGTGTTTCAGCACAAACCCACGTTAATCCAAAGCAGCACATTGCTGATAAAGATGAGCTCTATCAGAAAAGCATCCCAAAGAAGGAGCACAGTGTGAAAGAAATCCTGAAGATGGAATCCAATCCTCCAAAAGGAAAAGACTTTTTCCAGACCAACATTTCACCAGTTACTCCAGAAAAAGACTTGGATGATTTGC
Organism: Steatornis caripensis; assembly: GCA_013398225.1. NCBI lineage: Eukaryota > Metazoa > Chordata > Aves > Caprimulgiformes > Steatornithidae > Steatornis > Steatornis caripensis. Next base: position 97,269 of record VZSC01003831.1, read on the forward strand.
GTAAGAACTATAGCCCGGAGAGGTGTTTCTTCCCTCGAGTTGTCTACCCGATCCGACCTCACATTCCAGAAGACTATCTGAAAGCTTCCTTAGCATACGGGATGGACAGACCCAGCTACATCACTCACTCGCCCATCCAGACATCTACTACGCCGAGTCCTTCCGGGAGGAGCAGCCCAGACCAAAGTTTAAAAAGCTCAAGCCCTCACAGCAGTCCAGGGGTCACGGTTTCACCTCTGGCACCTGCTTCCCAAGAGCACAGAGAGCCGTACTCTTACTTGAATGGATTGTATGGCTCAGAAGGATTGGGGTCTTATCCTGGATATGCACCACCTGGCCACCTCTCACCTGCCTTTCTACCATCCTATAACCCCCACTACCCGAAATTCCTGTTACCTCCGTTCAATATGAGCTGTAATAACCTGAGCGCTTTGAACAATATCAGTGGCATCAACAATTTCAATCTCTTCCCAAGGATGTATCCTCTTTATGGCAACCTGCTCAGCGGAGGTAGCCTTTCCCACCACGTGCTGAATCCCACCACACTCCCCAGTTCGTTGCCCAGTGACGGAGGCCGTCGATTGCTGCAGCCTGATCAGCCGAGAGACTTCCTCATACCAGCACCTAACAGTGCCTTCTCTATCACGGGCGCTGCTGCCAGCATGAAGGACAAGCCATGCAGCCCCACCAGCGGGTCACCCACAGCTGGTACAGCAGCCAGTTCAGAACACATAATGCAACCTAAACCTACCTCAGTAGTGTTGGCTGCCACCGGTGGTGAAGAAGCCATGAATCTCATTAAAAGTAAGAGGAATGTGACAGGTTACAAAACCCTCCCATACCCACTGAAGAAGCAGAATGGGAAGATCAAGTACGAATGCAACGTTTGCTCCAAGACCTTTGGCCAGCTCTCCAATCTGAAGGTAGGCAGTGGAGAGTACGACACGAGCATTCTCAGAAGGCTCTGGTTTCTCCTGACAGCTTGTCAAGGGAAGGTAGGGACAGGGCTCCCTTGCTCGTTAGGCTGTTACCAATCTGGGCTTAATATGGCAACCCCCCAGCAAGAAAGCATGGTTGTAAAGACAGTGTTTTAATACTGACGCCACCTAATTAACTAAGTAACATTGCATTTTGGCAGTGGGCGTCTTTGGCTAACTTTAGGAAGCGTCGGCAAGTACTTTTGTTACAGTACTGGAAACTGCAAATTGTTAATTGCTTGTTTCTCCCTAGGTGCACCTCCGAGTACACAGCGGAGAGAGACCGTTTAAATGCCAGACTTGCAATAAAGGCTTCACGCAGCTGGCTCACCTCCAGAAGCACTATTTGGTACACACGGGAGAAAAACCCCACGAGTGTCAGGTATGTAACACGCCAGACAGAGACAACTTCCCTTGGAGGCCGAAGGGACAGCGGGGCTCGTGCACAGCCCACATGGCATGCGAGGAGGGCTGTGTGACAAACTCTTGGCAGCTCAGGGCTGGAGTCCGCGTCACAGCCGTTTCCAGCCCTGGTGCAGCCACGTCTGTGAGACAGCAGGGTTGCCTTTAGCCTGCCAGAGCAGCATCTGCCCAATACGGTTTTGCCATCGGCCATACTCGAAATGCTATTCAGCAAAATTTAAATAAAAAAGGTGGGGATTCTTTTCCCCTTGTGAAGATAGAAGAAGTTGCTGCTTCATCCTGCCGTCTGCTCCTAGGTGTCTGTGATTTAAACCATAAAATCCCCTCCCACTCATTCACTGTTTCTCTGCCACCCTCCCACCCTCCCCCCATTAGGTTTGTCACAAGCGGTTCAGCAGCACCAGCAATCTCAAAACCCACCTGCGGCTCCACTCTGGAGAGAAGCCTTACCAGTGCAAGCTCTGCCCAGCCAAATTCACCCAGTTCGTGCACCTGAAGCTGCACAAGCGTCTCCACACCCGGGAACGTCCCCATAAATGCATCCACTGCCACAAGAGCTACATTCACCTCTGCAGCCTCCAGGTCCACCTGAAAGGCAACTGCCCCGTCGCCCCTGCCTCTGGCCTCTCCATGGAGGACCTGAACCGAATCAACGAGGAGATCGAGAAGTTCGACATCAGTGACAATGCCGACAAGCTGGAAGAAGTGGAGGACAATATCGACTTAACATCGATCGTGGAGAAGGATATACTGACCATGCTCAGGAGGGAAATGGAAGGAGCCAATCTGAAAGTATCTCTACAGAGGAACCTGGGAAATGGACTTATCTCCTCCGGATGCAACCTTTACGAGTCGTCCGATATGTCAATTATGAAGTTGCCTCACGGTCACCCACTACCTCTGTTACCTGTAAAGGTCAAGCAAGAAACAGTTGAACCAATGGACCCTTAAGACTTTTCGGCAAAGTGATTTTGTTTTTTTATTTATGACTTGGCAAGTCAGGGTGCCTGTAGCAGTTGCTTGTACATAGTTTCAATGCTGCGAAGCAATCTTGGCTTACAGTAGTTTCCCTACGCTCTCCAGCTGAAAGAAGGAACTCCAAAGTTACTGTTTTCTCAGGGCATAAAAAGGGGCAAAGGACTGTGCATTGCCTCGCCAGTTACTAAGAGACAATCACCTATCCATAATTATTTTTTCAATGATAGTACTTCATAATTTATTATGCAATTAATCATTCTAAAAGCAATAATTAGGAAAATGTTTACAATGACTGGAAAATTCATTGTAATTTTTACTTTAAATGGGTTTTTTTGTTGTTTTATGGCCATTCTTTGTAGATACTTTTTTCTGCACATCTGTTTTAAGAACCTAAGATTGGGGTTTCAGTAAATGTGTTTTATGTACCGATGTCTTTTAAACAAATGTGGTTTTTCATATTGCCAAAGTTGGACATTTGACATACAGAATCCTGGATCCCTTGGTTTGAAAAAAATGCCGTGTACTTTTATGTGCAAATCACCCCACTGGGAATTGAAAAGGAAAAAAAAACCCAAACCAAAAAAACCCCAGAGTAGCAGCAAGCAGGGAAGAAACTGCTCCCCCTGCCTCTCTGAGGATGGGAGAGAGATTCTTCTACCTTCAGCTCTACCTGGGACAGATGCAGCACAGCAGACACCTGCCTGCCATGGGCAGTACCACAGGTTTTTAGAAAAAACAGCTCTAGCCCCACACATTGTCATGTAAGTTTATGACCAAAGGACTGCATCAGCTTAAAGTGGCTCTTCGGAAATAAAATCTCACTTATTTTCTGTCGTTTCCAAAAGCAGTTTAAAAGCAAACATTCATAATATTCTTAAAACAAATATTCTTAATATTCTGCCTAAAAGGAGGTTTTTGGCAGACTTCTTAATTCTCTCGCTCTTTTTTTTTTGTTGTTTGGCCAGAGCCTTCCAGGGATAAAAAGAAAGATGGTCAGATTCCCTGAGAAAGAAGGGGTTCGGTTTTACTTGTATTTTCCTATTTTCCTCTCCCACTTTGCCTGGGTAGAAGTGGGGAACAAAGTCCTTTCCCGGCACATACTTTTTTTTTTTCCTTCCTTCCTGTACGACTCAGATTTTTCTCAGTATTTGTGTTTGTACATTTTGTGGTTAATTTAATTAAAGAAGAAAAGGGCATTGCAAAGTTGTTGAACAACAATTACCTCAGTGCTTGTGTCCAGTGGTGCAGACAATGCTGTTTTATCTAAATGCTTTGCTACTTAGAGAAGAAACCAAAATGTGCACAGGGAAAGATAGAATGCGCGTCCTTTTATCTTTTTGTTTTGCTAAGCCCAAAGATGATATGGTGACGTTTTGAGGTGTAGCAAAGAATACATGTATATTTATAGATATATTTATACCACTATACTATATATGTATATATATTTATACCACTTAAGTTGTGAGCCAAACCATGTAATAAAACCTATTTTTCATCTAAGTGTGAAAATCAAATGTTATCCAGTTTTGCATATTACCAGTGACCTCAGAACCAGAAGGTTGTACTGAGGCGTTCATCGCTTGCAAGTCTGTGTGCACAGCTGTCCAGGTGAAGCCCGAACTTGCCAACACCTTACGTGAAGAACGTCACCCACGCGGGGCGCCTCGGCGAATTTCGGTGGGAATGGCCCTGCTTGTGGAATGGGGATTGTTGGTCCCCTGCTCTCCCGGCAGTGTGTACTGGGGGGAAGGAGGTGGGTGGTCAGTGAACAAGCAGCCAGAAAACGTAACCGAAAGAACTTAGAAAGGAGCTGGATGTGACCCGTGCATGGTGCAAGCACGAGGCACAGTGAAGGGCAGGAGGGAAGGTAGTTGGGATGAGCCCCTCAACTCATTTTACCCTGCCATTAACGAGTTGCACGCTCAGCTCACATAAATACGAGTAGCATTATTACACACCTCCCGTCCGTGTATATCTTTCTGTCCAGTTATGTTCTTACCAATTTTAAGATAGCCCAGTTCAGCAATCCGGGATTCGGTGATCTTTTTTTTTCAGCAAACTTAATGCCTTCTGTTAAAAAAACCCCAAACGATCCTGCAATACAAGTCTCCCAACACAGCTTTCGAAGGACTACAGTTCATTACATTTCCACTCCTGCAAATTGTGAGGCTGACATCTTTTAAATGTAGCAATAGTTCATAAATATAGTACTTTACTTAACTTGTAGGGTAAACCAAAGTATCACTACTCTGTCACTGGACACACACTTTTCCTATTATTTGCCTGTAGTGCTTTTCTTGTATTTGATACCAGTTTTACAGGAATTTATACGCATCAGCTTTAAGAATTGTTACTTCTCTTTACTGTTTCCCCCTTCCCTTAGAAGTTTTACATGTGAATGTAGCAACAATCAACAGTGTTTTGGGGTTTGGTTTTTTTTTTTGTCTCTTAAGAAAGACTCTGACCAAAGTTAACAGGCTTTTTACTTTGCTAGAACAACAAACTATGGTATGTTTACGTATTGGTTTACATCATTATTTATGTGCAAATTGTCAAATGTAAATTAAATATAAGTGTTCATTGCTTTACCGATGCTTCCCTTGTCTTCAGTCTCTCTGTGCTGGCTGCGTGGGCAGCCTCCTTGCGGGGCGCCTTCCCCTCCCAGCCGCAAACATGCGCTGCGCCGAGGGCGATGATGTCTCCAACAATGCCGACTCCTGCCTTTGTGGGCTCTGATTTTCCGTGACTGAAAGTTGCAAACAACAATGCCAGAGCCCAGCACCCTGGCTTTGTTAATTATGGCGCTCCCTTCAGTTTTAGCCGATACCTTAAGGAAAAAAAAAAAGGATATATATTTTTTTTTTTTAAGAAAACAAGAATTTTTAGTGTTTCGATGGAAATACTTGAATGCTATCTATATCTGCCTCGCAGATACGTGACCAGGGTTCTCATTTACATTCTTCCAAATGATTGTCATTTCTGGCCTGAAACCCTAACCACTGGGACCACAATGACACACTCAAAATGTCAGCGTGAGACCACTTAGTCCTATATCAACATGGCGGGAACTGCATTCAAAACAAATGTGGATCTGTTTTCACTGCTCACAAACGAGACGCAAATGCAAACTAAATCCAGGAGAAGGTCAAGCGTCCGTTCCTCTTCCCTGCCCCCCCCCAGCCAAAAAGTATCAACAGGCCAGGATGACCCCGAAAAGCTAATTCAACATTTGCTACTTCCATCATTTACTGTGGGATCTAAACCAGAGAGGCCATGTGCTGCCCGGCCCTACCTGAATGTTAAAGAAGTAATGTTCCTGCTCATATTGAGACACTCAGCGCCGCATGATGTTTTAAAAGTATTTCACTGTCCTCTTTAAAAAAAATCATTTAAACATCTGTCTCAAGAATTTGAAATACTGCCAACACCGAACTGTGGAGTTAAGAAAACCAGAGCACTGTTGTCATAAACGTGCCAAATGCAGCATGTTATATTCCTATATTCGACAGAGCTATTGCTGTAATAATTTAAAAAAAAACCACCATAGGATAACCATTACCACGATAAATCATACTTCATTACTTGGCAAAGCGTTACGTTGCGCTGGAGAGTTATGTCCTGGGGACACTTGTAAGCTTTAGAAGATGTTTAATAAAACACATTACATAAAAAGACAATGCACGTTATAGATCACAGCCTCGCGAGGCCGAGCCTGGCAGCTGCTGCGTTGGTTTCTGGCAGCCCCCAAGCCAGCTGGAAGGTGCTGAAGGTACGCATTGTGACCAGCGGGTTTCAGCCATGGCAGCACCACCGCTAGGTCAGCCAACAGCGTTAGCAAGGTGCAAGGGAAAAAAGCTCATCCTTTTGGGCATTGCTGTAAAAGGGAGCCCTGCGGTGCGCCCAGCGCAGAGCCGAGGGTTGCCTGCTGGCAGGTGGGCTTGATGCCCGCCTGGCTGCCGTCAGTGAAGAAATGTCAGGGGACCGAGCGTGACGTGGCCAGGAAGGCGACGTGCGCTTTCTGTCCGCGGCCTTACCAGCTGAGCTGCTTTGCCACGGAATGAGGTGTATTACAGTGGAGATGGACTCAAACAGAGATTTAAGGAGGATTCTGCCCTTCTGGCTGGTTTATAAAGCCCGGTGTCTCTCAGCTGCATGCGGGGGAGACACCGATAATTCCCAGCACAGGCAATTACGACCTTGAGGTCGAAAACTAAAGACATGACTCACCGAGAAGGGTATGAACCCTTCAGGTTCAAATCAGCAGCTGCCAGTACGCAGTGGTATCCCAACAAGTGCTGGGACTGCGCTCCGTGTGGGACGAGGCCCAAAAACCTTTGCTGTCATTTAGAGGCATTACATTAGAGCAAGGGAAATAGTTGTGGCTGTAATTAAAGGCAGCCAGGAAACACTTTGCTAATTACGGCGTGAGCCGGGGCTGAGTGGATGCAGTGCAGCTGAGGAACGCGCCTGTCACAGGGCAGGTATCTGAAAAACACAGGCTGTCATGGCGGCCTAAGAAAAACTCACCGACGGCATCGAGGTGGCTGCCCTGGCACAGAGACGACGGTCTCCCTCCTTCGCACGAGGCTGGGTAGACTGGCAGGGAAAAGGTAGCTGCCTGTACTGGGACGTGGAGGGGCAAAGACAGAAGTTTTGGAGACTTCAGCACTAACCAGTCCTGCCTGAACAGCAGGAAAACATGACTTTCTGTCAAAGATGCGATGGTTCCCGAAACCACGGGTGTTTGATCATCAGATGCTGAAAAACGCCCATCCTGCAACCAGCAGCACCTGGAAGTGCAGGTAAACAGCACATTTGCGCACCCATTTGCACCAACCGTGGGCAACAGCTGACAGCCCAAGAGCGTCCAACACGCTGCAGGGCTCTGCTTTCGCTCATTTTTTGAAAGAGTCTGGGGACAAATGTGGAAAGGAAAAGGGAGGGAACTGCCAATTCTCGCCGGGCCCCTGCTGGTGCCTGCTTTGGATGCAAAGTTGTGTTCTTGTCCCATGCTAGAGGAGGTCAGAGATCAGATTCGATCAATCAGTTGATCGATTCAATCGATCAGAGGTCAATTGCTTAGAGATGCATGCAAGCAGACACGGCCTCTGCTCACCTGCTGCTTCAAAGCTGAGCCTCGTTACACAACAGCTTGCAGCTTGGCTCAAGCCAAATGGGTAAGCCTGGCACAGGGAAAGTAAGGTGATGCTTTCCACCTCCAGGCAGCACAGGCTCAGCTGGCTCAGGCCATTCAGCTCTGCCAAACCGAGCCTGCACAAGCTCACCTAGCAAAGACACCTAAACATAGCCGGGACTGTTGAAGTGTTGTCTCATCCCATGCTGATGTTGTCCTGCCACTTGCTATAACATTCTCCCTGGCCCCCTCTCCTAGGGTAGAGAGACTCAGCCAAGGCCCAGCGCCTGAATGTCCGCCTCCTGGCACTTCACCGGCACCGGCCAGCCGTCACATCTGGCTACAAACCGCTTTCTGGATCCGAGGGTTATACAGACCGGCTGCCACGAGAGGTGAGCCGAGGCCCCGAGCAGAAGCCCACCAGTGGGGCGATGAGCTGCGGTCACTGGGTGGGTGGCACACACCCCTGGGACAAGACCCTCCCTGGCAGGGACCCCAGCAGCTGGCAGGGAGGAAACTCCGGCACAGGGCACGCGTGAACTTCTGCCCCTTTTTAATGCCAGGGCTTGGGGCAGAAACCTGTGCCCAGAGCATGGGGCCAGGCAGCACTTTCTGTGCATTGGGCAGAGATCCCTAAAAAGAGATGCCTGCCCCTTAGGGAAAGGGAGGTGGGCACTCAGAGCTCTCCCTGCCCCACGAGCTGGTGACCAGGCACCTTGGTGGCATGCGGGCGCAGCGGCCCTTCCCTTCTCCTCCTCAGCTGCGTGCGGGGAGATGGTTGGGATGCCAAACCACTTAGGTAGGTGTGACCAAACAGCCCTACTGAAGGGAGCCAAACCAGTATGACTTCCTTGTTGTGCAATGATTAATAAAGGCCTTCAGCTCTTTTTTTCCCATTAATTGTGAATAGGCAAGTCCTTGATCATTTCCTTATCCAAGGACCGAGTGAGATTCCTTACAGCATTCCTGCCCCAAAGTGCCTGCACTGCACTGGGACGAGGAGCGATTCCTGCAATATTGAAACCACGCACAGAAAAATCGAAGGCTGAGGACCTTTTTCCCCAGTTCACCCGTGCTGAGGTCTCTGCTGTTAAAACATGGTACCAGGCTTAGGGTTAGGGACACCCTGCCTTTACCAGGATTTACACGGTAAATCCTAATTCAAATGAGCAAAGCGGAGAGTAGCTTTTGGGCAGGAAGAGGAGCGCGGCAGGCGGCAGTGCATACGGGATTTCTTGGATATTTCAGTCTTGGTTCCCAGCTTTCCCACAGCTTTCCAATGGCAAAACTTTCTGCACGAGGACCGTCCCTCTGCAAACTGCAGGGAACGTTTGCTTTCCCATGCCCTTAGTCTACCTTGTCTCTTCAGACGGCCTTTTTTTTTTTAAAGGACGGGTGCTGTGTGTCTTTATAGACAAGAGCTGCTCTCGTTGCCAGCCTCAAAGCCCCATGCAGAAATTCTTCTCGGAGTTAGGCCTTTGGTAAGTGTGAAAGGTTTGGTTTCTTCTGGTTGTGCTGGGGCCGTGTCCCCAGGCAGGGACCCAGCTAACCAGGTTGGGTGGTGTCCTCGAGAGGTCTCACTTTACTCACAACCAGTCACCAAAAAAACAGAAGTTAAAAATGTTGTAGAAACTGCAACCAGGTGTGAAAGGGAGCAAGGATACATGAAAAGTGAAAATTTGCCTTTTTAATAAGCCGTTACAAGTTAGTTGGGTGTTTAGGAGGGAACACGCGCTGGTGCTTGTAGTCATTCAGAGAAGATCTTGTGTGTGTTTTTAATGAGACCAGAGGGTGCAGAACGGGGCTCCTTTTCTAACCTATATTGCAGCAATTTGTGCATGTCTACAGCTGTGGGTGTTACGCGCTTTCTACTCTGAGTGGTAAGTTTCAGTTTGATTCTGCTCTTGAGAGCTGCGGGGACAGTTTGCACTCGCCTTATCAAGGCAGAATCCAAATAGCTTCACGGTGCGCCTGGCCCCCTGACACTACAAACTGAGAAAATATGCTTTAAGCACAGCACAGCACAGCGAGTGAGGTGACGACCAGAGGGCTTTTTCTCACCAGATCATCCCAATCTGCCAAAACCCTTGCGCCCCAATCAGCAGGGCAATAAGCTGCCTCAAGAGCTGCAACCTCGGCACAACCCCGAGAGGCCGTGGCCGGGACCCCGGGGAGGAGCGCCGGGACTCCGCGGCTTGTGCTCTTTCCCTACATCCCCACTGCCCTAAACCCCCTCACCACCTCCACTGGGCCCTTGCACCAATGCCACAGCACCGGGGGCCCGGTCTGACTGCTGCAAACTGGGCAGCCGCAGGAGGCACTTGCCCATCCCCATTCCTTCCTGGGCTGGCCCTGAGAAAGTGTGGCTTCGAGCCACCGACCAAAATTGTGCCTGTGATTAGAGACGGCAGCAGGGGAAGGGAAGGGCAGGGCAGGTACTTCCACGGCCCTTGGGAAGTGCCTCTAGTTTGGCTCCAAAGGCTCGTGGTCTCAACAGTGCTCTGATTTCCAAATGAGCAATGCTGGTTTTATATCTGTTTGCTAAAAACTTCCGTCTTTTAGACTACACACCAATGTCCGTGCTGACCATCCCGCCGTCCCCAGACAGGCTGTGACTGAGCAGTGCCCCATGTCCTCCATCCCTGCGCCTCCTTCCTGGGGGTCCTGTGTGGCCACCGGCCCCATGGCGGCAGCCCCAGTGGTCCATCGCCCTCGAGAAAAGCCTCTTCCCTGCAGAGAGAGACCCCACTGCAGCCTCAGCAGTTGCTGATGAAATCTGCAGAAAGATGTCCCCTTGAATCCGGAGCCATTCGGCAGGAGTTCAGCACAGTTCCCCCGGAATGCCCGGGTTCCTCTCGCCCTCCTTGGGTGCCACGCGCCGCAATTCACTGAGAGCCTTGTTCGTAAAATACCTGAGTGTTTCTCAAATGAAGTCATGACCTACATAGCAGCTAACAACGACGTGCAGATTTCCTCCCTCCCTCAGATCTGCTTGAGGTTTTTAATCCCCCCCCAGATACAACATTCAGGAATGACTGTGTTGTTTGCTGCGCAGTCACTTGTCTTGCTTGAGCTCAAAAAGGAGCCCAGGAGACAAGGTGGAGCAGTGCCTGCAGGTACAGCTCCCCCTGCCCTGCCATACAGCAGCGGTCCAGGCTCCTCCGGGGCAGGGGTGACGTGGCACAGGCCCTTCTGCTGTCTAGGGGGGGGATCATGCTTATTTTGCTAGCAAGCACCCGACGGAGAGGCAAGCCGAGGAGCTGAGCGTGCAGACTGTACTTGAAGGCACAGTGCTCACTGGTTTCCTTCAAAATCTCAGCTACTTGTCCAGATTAAGGAGGCCAGGAAAAAAGGGCCCTCCCTGACTGCCAAACCTGTTCTCCTGGAGCAGCATGCACCCCTGCAAAACACTCTAAGAGCCTTGTTAGATGTGAACATCCTAAATCCCAGTCCTTTGCTGCTGGCCTCCTGCCCGCTGACTCCCTCTGTGCCCGTATGCCACAAGGGAACCCCTCGATTCCACATGAGTCTGACTCCAAAAATGCATTCAGAGGTAGGCCCAGCCACAGAGTTCAGCTACAGGTTCTCACTTCCCCCACATTTTGGGGTATTTAAGTCCGGGAATGCCTGTTGATACCATTCCTAACGCATTTCTTTTTTCAAAAGTAATTTTCAATGTAATTTTTTAGATCAATCTAAACACTAAGGCAGTGATGTGCATCTCTGCAGGGGAATGTATCCTAGTTTAAGGTTACCTCAACAATGGAGATTTAAAGAGACTTTTTTAAATCTAGAAATGTCCATATTTCAAGGCCAGGGGGAAGTTTTGCGGCAAGGACAGGGACCCCAGAGCCAAGACGGCTAGGTTCTGGTTTTGGTACCTTCATTGGTAGCATTGGTAGCAAGGTCTGGAACAAGTCAGTTGACCTTCCCATACAACACCCGACTCATTTGTAGAATAGGTACAAGGCTTGTGCAAGTTGTGGTGTAAGACTAATATTTGTACCTTGTTTTGAGATCCTCCGATATGTAACAGCATGTTGCTTTGTTGTTCGTAGCTAGAACAGGTCGCTTACAGTACCATCTGCAATATTGTGATATTTAGAAGCTCTTGCTTACACGCTACGACTACCCTGAGTGCAACAAAAACTCTCTCTGCCCCAAGGAGCTTACAAACAAAGCACTATTAAAAAAACCAAAAAACCACAGTGGCTAGATGCAGAGCTTAAATTTCCATTTTCTCTCAGCATTTTCCCACGAGGGGATTGCATGTGAGAGCACACAACGGAGAGTCAGATCACGCCCGGCTCGGTTGCTCTGGCATGCCATTTGGCAATGCAAGAATGACATAAATTAAAGTGAAACCTCTTCACCTCAGCCTAAGTGAAAATGTGAAGAGCGAGGGGGGGGCGAGGAGGAAGGGGGGATATTGATCCGTATCTACTCAACAGTCAGACCAGTGGTGTGGTGGCAACAAAAGACATGTCTTTGCTTTTTCAGTAACTAATAATCTATAGAGAACCATTTCCTTTTCTGCTGTTAAGATAACACATTTGCCACCTCAGCTGCATGCAAATAATTCGTGCCTCTGCTTAACTAATTTACCTCTCTGGTGCAGACAGAAGGGCAGAAAGCTCCCACCAGTGCCGACCGACGTGCAGCACTGAAAAAGGAGCCAGCTCACCGAGAACTTTCTGAAATGTTTAAATCATTAGAGGACAACTGCACCAAACGCACTGCAGGAGAGAGATGGCTTCGTGAGATTAAATGGGTTATTTTTGCAGGCCTTCGGTCCTGCCTCTGACCCACATGTGGGCTGCAGGCTGGAACCGACATTATCCAAAGAAAAGCATTTGATATCTCTGCACATAGACCACAGCTGGTCAACAACTCATCCCAGATTGAAACACAATATATTAGCTCTCATCTGTTGCCAGAAATACTACACGCTATTAAAAGCCCGGGCCCCCAGAAGTGTGCTGAAACTGAATGGGCCTTCACTTCACATCGCTTCAAAACAAACGGGTATCGGGTCAGACGTGTGTCTGTATCTGATGGAAACCTTGTTCTCATCAAAACATTGATGCTACTTTCACTCGCTTTTATACACACACCTCTCTGCGCATTAGTGCAAGGCGAGCAAGGTTGCAATTTCAAGCACCAAAAAGTTACGAAATGCCAGAATTAATTAAGCTTGCCCGCATGTGAGCTTCAGGAGCAGCCCTTGCTGGCAGGATCATGTGCTTGTTTTCCCACAGGACTTCTACCTTGCTCAGCGCGCAAGGCGGGAGATGCTCGTCCTGCGCGGGACGGGGCAGGGATGCCCTTCCTCTCCTCCCATCTCCATCGCTGGTGGCACAGCTCTGGCCTTTGTGCTCCTGCCCCGCTCTCCAGATGGAGCCGGTTGCTCCTCAGTGCTTTCGGATGGCTGGAGGATGGCTGAAGTCTTGACCTGTGTGACTCAATGTCCGCATGGGAGACGAAGGTGGTATCCCTACGCATGATAAATTAAAGAAATTAAAAGAAGAAATTAAATACAGGAGTTGAAAGTCAATATTCTCTTTGGGTGCCCAGATTTTCTAGGGCAGTTTATCCCAACTGAAGAGTTATTTGACTGTAGTATAGCTCAACCTAACTTCGGGGGTCACTGGGAATCCTCAATGCCTTCAAACCCAGCACCTAAACCCAGAGAGTACTGCAATTCACAGCCTCAGAAAATCTGCGTTAAGCGACCTGCTCTGTGCTATGCACAACTCCTTGGGTAACAGCCAGTGAAAAATGTGTCTCCCCCAGGCAGTACCCAGCTCCCTGGCCAAGATGACCCCTCCATCTATCCCACCCCTTTCAACAGAGACCACCACCAAGGCATGAGGTTTACAGATTAGAGCCTACTTCAGTTCCCAACAGCAAAAGCCGTGGGGAAAGGTAACACGTGTCCTGAAGAGACCACATCACTGATGTACATCCACAGGGGCCTGACTCAGCCTTAACGCTGGCTTTTCTCAAACTCCGAGTGCCTGAGCTTGCCATCTCAGTGCTGTTCTCCCAGGCTGCGTGGGCTAGCTGCCAGGTTTCGGAAAGCATGTGCCCTGGCGAGATTCGTCCCACTCTGTGGCTGGCCTGGGGGACATCAGTACAACGCAGCAGGACTGGCATCTTTCCATGAACCAAGCTGCCAGCTCTGCTGGCTGTGGCACTGCTGCCAGGAGGACCCTGTCACCCATTATGCAACTAGGACGGGCGGGTGGTGAGCCCCATGCTCTTTCTCTCCAACCTTGTCACCTTTCTCACCCTCCCCTTCGCTGCGCCCAACCCCATCCTCTTGCCTTCTTGGTGAGCATCCCTGGGGCTCTGGGCTCCCTGTCGGTGCTGCCAGCCCTGCCAGCACATGTGCCACGGGGGAAGGTGGCCACCGGCTTCTTCAGTCTCCCCAGCCACAACCTGGTGGAGGGAAGTGGTGAAACGCTGCCTTTTCTTTAGAAAACCCAATGTCTCTTAAGCAAGGGGACCCATGCAACTAAGGGCAAGGGTGAGATGAAACTCTAAGAGAAAAAAAAAAAAGGAAGAACATATTTTCACAGTCCGTAGAGGCAAAGTGAAACTATTTTGATAGATTCAGCTCTCCCACGTTGAAAGGCCCAGAGTTTCTCATCTCTGACTTTACTCTGAGGCATGAAATTTCACCAATGACTTAACAAACTATAACATCCACAACACTTTGTGGCTCCTCAGAAGCCTGCTGCAAACCCTGCTAAAGCTTACCTTCAGCGTTTTGCTGGGTTCAAATTGCAAAACTACTCCTTTTTTTCAGTTTTTTTTTTTTAAATTTTATTTTTACTCATCTTACATTTCTAATACTTCTCCATGGAGCTGAAAACCCAGTGGTGCAGAGCTGCTGCTCTTGTTAGCACGCTGACATCTCCAAGGCTGGATGAAGACAGCCAGGGAAGAAAACAACTGGGCCCACGCTAGCAAAGCATCCCCTTTGCTGACAAGTGATCACCACCAGCTTTCCCATGGATGCTGAGAAAGTTGCTAAGCTGCTAAGCAAGAGCCATTTGCCTTCAGCCTCCTCACAGGGACTCACCTAGCTCAGCAGAGGGCAAATCCGGCTTGGCAGCCTGATTTCGGACAGTCTTCATTTACAACCCACGTAGTGGACATTTAAATCAAGATTGGTTTATGCAGAAGCATTTTAAATGAAGAGAACCGTGTTTAAGCCTGATCTTGTGGAAGCTCAGCCGTGTGCTTGGCTTACCAAAGTTAGCTCGAAGGGATGATAATTCTATATACTGCCTTTGAAAAGATGCAGTGGTTTTGCTCTATTCTGTTGTAGTAAAATAACAATCTAGCCACAGAGACGAAGGAATAGGTAAATGTTTCAGTCTGGACCGAGCATCTTTCAAAAGGAAACAGTCTATCTCAATGAAGTTGCAGAGGAGTTCAAAGGAGTGGATGACACCCAGTAGTTTGTATCATACAAGGAAACAAGCAAGGATTAAAAATCTATTATTCTGGGATTACTGTATGAATTTTCCTCCTAGCATTATGAAAGGTTCCTGTTTCCCTGTCGACAGATCATCTTCTACAATGTTGTCTAAATACTTAGTACATCATCTACTCATTGTCACCATCGTCGCACCCTTTGATTCAGAGGAGATAAGAGATAGGTCAAAAAAGAGGCAGCAGGTCATTGTACCACCTGTGAAATATTCATGCCCAATATGTTGTTTGCTAGAGTTGATGCTCAGATACTTAAGATATGTTTCCTGCTTACTTCTCCTTTCTCCCTCAAGACAATTTCTTCTTTATCATTTCTGTATCATCTTGGTCATTTTGGCACAGACACATGTAAGAATCCATATGCGCTCTGCCCTGCTTCGGGAATAACTAATGTACCTCTTTAGAATGATTTTTAAAAGCCAAGAATGGGGAAAAACAAAAACAAAAGACAAGTTCAATCCTTTGGAGATCTTTTGTCCTGGTACACACGGGAATTAAATTGTGTTTGTCTCCTCCCCCTGCTCTAAAGACAGAGATGGCATCAGTAATGCAGAGCACATCTCCCTTCAAGCACTCTTGCAGCTTTTAAAACATAGAGAGCAAATAGCAAACTTACCTTTCATCTCCTTTTGAAACTTAAGATAGGCATTATTGGTAACAAGTGAAATTGAACTGGTTGTTGCTGTTTAACTTCTCTGTGCTATTTCCTCACATGAATTAGTCATGATCAACTCTACTTGGCAGTTGTCCTTACAAAAAACACAACAGAGAGGAGGGTTAAGCACTCCCATACAATTTACCCAATAAATTTGTCATAGCCCTTATATAGAGTTGTCCCTCCAGTTCTGCCTGTTCCCTAACATATCTGGCAGTTTGAACAATGTTGGCAATATTTGAGCAATTAGGCATTCCAAGTGGAAAGGTTAATATACCTTACCCTCAAACGCAGGGTGTGTTTTTTCTTGTGCCTTCAACCATCCTTGATGAGCACTGATTGCACAAGAGCTGCAAAGGAGGAAGGTCTTCTTTCAGTTTCAGTATAGCCTAGATTGTTTTGGTTTAGCAAAAGGCCAGTAGTCCAATGGTTAGGACGAGACAAGTACACCTCCACTTGAGTGCCCTCAAGGCAGATCACAAAGGGAACTTCATTAGTGTTAACACTTTCTGAGTGTTAAAGCCTTTGGTCATACTGGCACTGGTGCAAAATCAGGTAAAACAAAACCCATGAAAGAAAAACTCCTCTGATGTTGCTCAGCGTAGGACCAGTCAAGGAGATGAGATCTGTCCTTTATTTCCCTTCTGTTGGTTGAGCAGCATTGGGATCTTGGCTTCTTTTTCGGTCGGTTCTTGGAGGCGGCCCTTTGCGATCCAAGGCCGGCGGGAAGCTCTGGGCAGGAGCAGGCAGGCTGGAGAAGTCCCGCAGCCTTGCGCTATGTGGGACTTGCAAGACCACAGTCCACCAGGACAGGAATGAAACCACCTCCCAAGCCAGCCAGCCCAGGAGACAACACCCTCAGCCCAAACCATCGCTAAGGTCAGAGAGCAAGTGCGAGTTGAAACAACAGCCCCACAGAGGAGTGCTCTGGGTCGCCAGGAGGCCAGCAGCTGCCAGACCAGCTGCCACAGCCCTCCTCCGCCGGCATCGGGGCACACCCAGCGGCCAGCCTGGCCACCCTGCCCAGCAGGGATGCTTGGCTGCGTAGTCAGGGCCTGGCTTAAGCCAAAAAAAAACCAAATCCAAGCAGCAGAGAAGGAAATTTTGCAGGTCACAGCCACCACTGGTGCTCCCCATCCACCTTGAGCCTTCACGGGGGAGGTCTGGAGCACCAGCAGATGAAGAAGGTCAGGTCTGAGATGCCCAGCTGCTCCCGCCCAATGTGACCTGAACAGATCTGAATGATCCAGCCTGGGCTGGGTGCTCCTGCAAGACCCTACGCACCTCACCAGGGACTCATGTGGCAGCCCCGTACTGGTAAAACTGCTGAGAATTGGGCACTCGGCCTCTCCACTTGTGGCTGGTGGTATTTCCCTGGCTGGGGTGATGTTGATGTTCATAGCGAAGCTTTGGCAGGGAAAGAGGGACATGTTGCAACCATTAGCAGACTTCGCGTTTAGAATTTATCTCAGAAAAGGACAAATTTATCTCAGAAAAGGACAGCTCAATGGGGTTTTTGTGCAAGTTCAGGTCTTCACTTTCCATTGTATTACCAGTCCTGGTCTTCACCACTGTCTTCCTCTGACCCAGAAAAACTTGATCGTGAAAATAATGTTAGTTAGAAAATAATGGAACTGATAAGTCATTGCAGGCACATGTGTGTCTCATTATACATCAGTTCGGTTTCACTATATATTTTACACTATGTAACATAAATTTCACTATACACCACAAGTATTTCAATATGCGATAGTCAGAAAGTGGCAGTTTACACTAAAAGTTTCAGTATGTGGTAGGATATTTCAAATACTATAAATTCTCCTTTTAAATTAAATGCATTGTGTAGATTAGTAAGAAATGCAGTTGTTTTAGTTTACCCAGTGTGGTTTTCTTTCAGAACAGCATTTAGTACTGCACTGTTCAATTGCCATATTTATTTTTATCATACATATTAATGGATGATTAAGTGAAAATTCATTAAACATATACCACACAGGACTCAGGCAACCTGAGTTCCATTTCTTAGCTCTTTTATCTCAAGTCAACTTATACCATATTAACAAACACACTATATTTACAAAGACTATATTACTGAACAAAATAAACTTCCTGTGTGAGGCTTGTAAGAGGCCTGGGTTTTTTTAAAGGAATTCTCTTTGAGCAAGTAAAATTTGAGGGACCTGAAACCCCTTGTAAGGGTGAACGGTTAAAGCAATGAGCAGGTATATCACGGGTCTGCACTGGGTCGCCACTTATTGCAGATGATCACCATTTCAGTCGCAACCAGCAGCAGAGGAATCTGCACTGCCAGCACTGTACTGCTAATCACGGCTTTGAGTCTGTTGATCAGCTGAGCATACATGTATTGTGTTAATCAGGCTTTTTGCTAGCAAACCCCGTCCCAGTTGCTGAAAAGGGGTATTCACTGTGATACTACTATGCCAAAAAGCTCTGTCATATATTAGAGTTACTAGGTCATAGTATTTTCACCCGTGACATCCTCCAGTGCCACAGGGTACAGATTACTTTTGAAACGTATTTGCCATGAACCAAGAGAAATATATTTGCCATGAACAATCACACGGCTTAGTAAAGCCAAGGCACATCTGCAGCAAGGACCATCTCCTACAACCTTGGTCAAAGCTATACTGATGTTTCCAGACTGGTGCAGCAAAGCAATTGCCTCACATCCAGTGCCTACAGTCAGAAATGCAGAAAGAAGAAGAGACATTAGGCTAAATTTTGGTTATGAGTTCTCCCTCATCATCATCTCCTCTAAATACAAGCAACACCTAGAATAGCTCAATGCAAAGTTCTATTTTATTCAAAAAGCAGCCTCAGCAGAGAGCATGGGGCAATGCTGAACTCCAGCCTAAGAGAGAAACATAGGCCAGTTATCTCTGCTCTGGCTTCTGCCCCTCAAGATATAATCACTCACGTTATTTTTTAGCAATTTTCAATGAATAATTTAAAAATGCTAGTGATCTGTACCGAAGTTCAGTGTTTAGAAGACCTGGAGGCCTCATCTACCTCATCTCACACTCAGATAACATGGGTGACCCTGCACCGGCATGACTCCGGGCAAGCCACTTATAGAATTACAAAGGCCCTGGATAAATTAGAAACTGGGTCTTTTAACGTAACTCCTTGCCCCATCACAGGCCTAGCAGACCTCATTGGCTCACTGCCAAATAGTTCAAGCACCTATTAACCAAGGAAGAGGTAAAGAGCTTGGGTTGCAAAGTGCTGGATTTCGGCCCAGAGGTTTCAAATCTCCTAACCTGCAGGAGCAGCTTATGTATGTTTGGAGGTCAAAGACCTCAACAAAGCCCTGTTAACAGGTGTGCGCTGGCACAAACTCAAATGTTTGGCTCTTCAGGTTACCGTGATTTCTTGATTTTTTATAAGCGAGGCAAAAAGGGCCACCAAAGTGACCAGTGACGCTCTTGGGGCTGGCCCGAGTCTGCCTGTGCTAGCTTATTCAGCAAAATGCGTCACCACGAGTGCTTCCACAGCTCACTGCAGCCAGAACCAAATCCATCCAGTATACAGCTTGCCTACCCTACTCTTCCAAAAGTTAAAACCAAGACCTACAGTAGTCCTTGCATGTAGTCTCTATCTACCATAAAACAAATGCTGCCCCACACACGCCACAAAGCAAAGCTCATGTGTTAAAGTATTGTTAGGATTAATAGCCTTGCTTAGCATTAGTAGCTAATTTGCTTAGCAAGCATTAGCAGCTAAATTTGCTGAAGCCTTAGGTTGCAAGCTGTGAGCTTTCACCTAGATATGCTTTCGGCTGGGGTAGAGTTAATTTTCTTCCTAGAAGCTGGTACAGTGTTGTGTTTTGGATTTAGTAGAGAATAAGGTTGATAACACACTGATGTTTTAGGATAAACACCACTTAACAACAACTAAGTCTAGGACTTTTCAGTTTCCCATGCTCTGCCAGCGAGCAGGTACATAAGAAGCGCAAACCAGCAGAAACCTTGAACCATGAGTTTCCCCATGTGCTTCCACCAAGGCAGCTTGAGAGCAGCCCTGTTGTCTGCCAGAGCGTCCCTGTGTTAGGCTGGATAAAACGTGGGCTCTTCCCTCCGTTCAATAGGATATTTGGGATGAAATAAAGGTAATGTTTTTAAGTGCGTGTCTTCTTTCCTGCATGACCAAACCTGAGCTGTTCCTGTTTAAGAAAAGGAGAAGAGACAACAGTGCAAACTTTCTGATACTCACTCCTGTGTTAGATCTGGGCTGAGATATGTACAAAGCAATGTATTTATGCCCTAGATTCCAGTGCTGATACTGCCAACAAAAGCTAAATTACAATGATTTTCCTGTAGTCAGGTTGCTAGCCGGACAAGTTTTGGAAGGAAGGAAATATATTACACACATCCTTCAAGTCCCCTCCCCTAAGCACTCTCAGGCTATAATTTAACTTAGTCTTATTACTGATCATGTATAATTGATGTTGAGCCATCCTTTAGCCATCATGAAAGTTACATATCTAAGCTGCTGCATTACTTTCACTAACTCACCTCGTCCAAAGGTTTTAGTATTTCTTGGCTGAAAAGGCAGAACAGCAACAAAAGTTCGCAAAGTATATACCAACTCATTTATCAAATCCAAACCTTTTCATTTGAACCAATTAACTTTCACTTGTAGGCTAAAACACATGATTTCAGGAAAAGAAATTGCAGCGCAGCCTGCAGTATTCACTGTTGTGATTTCAGAAGCAGTTGGCATTGGCTTGAAGATCGCAGTTTCATGTGTACTAATAACACTTAACGAAGGACTTTTCCACCTTTGCTGACTGAAGAAGTAGGACCATTTATAGCATATAATTAAGCTGTTGAGTTTCCGTTGTTTTGAATGCGACCTACCTTTTTTCCTCTTTACTCAGCTATGGCTGAAGCTAATATCTGTTCATCAAAATCCGTCTGTTCTGAATCAACGTGTCTCCATCTATGCAAATCTGAGAGGGGAAATGCTCACAATGCAGCTCATATTCCCGATAGCTGAAACATTCCCGTGGAACATCTCTGTCACGTTCGCATTTTACGGACATTTCTCTGTTTGAAGTCAATTTCTACAGGTTTTCACACAGAAAATTTTCATCACCCTCGTTTCCTCCAGCTTTAGCAGCAAAACATTACTATCAGGTTGGTTGTCTTGGCATGGTGCGAAAATTTTCCACATCAGCAGCTTCTCGCATTCTTTTCCGTTGATTTTCTTCAAATCAGCCTTTCTTTCTTTTTAAAAAAAGAACAAGTATTGGTGTTTCTTTTAGCTCTGGTTCACAACAACTGAAGATTTCAACATACTGCGGCAAATAGTATTCTGCTGATCTTACGGAAGGAAAAAGACCAGTTAGACCAAACCTTCTCATTCATTCACTGCTGCAAGTCCCTGCCTCTAACCCATGTTCTCTTCAGGACAGGGGGGGCAGCTTTGCTTTGCTAGTAAGATTGCTTGAGAGTTTTGGTAGGAAAAAGGCCTTTCCTCAATATTCATCCTGTGGCTTTTACGCTGCGAGACGTAACACCAACCGCAAAATTCAGCATCTGTTGAATTCTGTCTGGGTGGACAGGGAGGCATTCCCCTGTTCTGGAACTGAGGTTTGCAACGTTGTTTACAAGGATGGCAAAACCCTCAGCTTTCATTTGCAGAAATGCCCCAGAAACACAGATGGAAGCCACAAAGGAAACTCAACAGTCACTTTTGTATCTTAAGCAAGGTGGCCAAATGAAAATAAACAGCTTCTTGATTTGAAGGAGCACTGCAAGAACTCTTCTGTGGTAGCACAATGCATTTTACCTTCTGGACAACTGCAGAAAATGAACAAATCGCTTGTTTAATGCTGTACTTCTATACCTAGATATTTGCTGGTTCCCATTTCTCGGAAGCATAGGATAACAATGAGGATAATACAAATTTCATTCTACAATAGTAACAGAAAATAGCAGTCAAAGAGACGACAGCACAGGAAGGTGTACTCTAATCAGCAGTTGTGTTCTGAAGTTGGCATATCTAATCGTTTCCTCATGTTTTGTGATTTTTAAAAATTTTAATATCCTATTATTTTCACAGAGCTGGCAGATCCAAAGAGTTGGGGAGGAACAGACCGAATACAAATAACTTCTTACATGCAGAAGCATCAGAGGATGCTGCAATCCCAGACTCTGTTTAGGAAACTCAAGGGCTGGGGAAGGTTTCTGCTACACGAGGGTTGTGCCTGGGATGAGGCACTGAGGCACAGCCTTTGGAAAGGACAGTGCTCAAAAGGCACAAACCAACATTGGCGTAAAGGAACTTCACTGGTCTGGAGAAACCCCGAATCATCGCAGCCCATGTCAAAAGAGAGTACTCTGAATTCACTCTCAGCAAGTGCCATCACAGATCAGATTCACACTTTCCCTGGAAGCTGACGTTTGGAATTTACATTTATCCCTCGACTGTGTCTGTGGAAATCATGAAAAATACCAAAAAAAACTCAGGGATCGACCGAGATCCTCTTTGCACTCCAACAAGGCATGCTCTAAGCCCTGGGTGGCAGAAGAGGGAAGCAGCGCTGTCTTTTTCTTGTCCAGATAGCAATGCCCCAGAGCATACTGAAAGCAATTATTTCCATCTGCCACACACAACCTAGAAACCTGAAAACTGTTCTGCTAGCAGAAATCTAATATGCCAGTGAGTAACCAGAAGCAATCTACTGCTTTGTTTTGTGAATAGTCACAACGTGCTGGAGATGGCATGAGTGCAGTTCACTGTTCCACTACGCCTGGTAGGCTGGGTGTTTAGTACTCGTCTCCAGACTGAGTAGTATATCAAGCAGCAGGTGGAAGAGAACAGAAGTACATAAAATGCTGACCCACTGCAGAAATTCCTCTTTCCTTTCGTTCTGCATCTGAAAAGTATTAGACTAGTCTATTTTTCCCCTTCTTTTGAGGAAAAACTGGTAATGACCGAATTAACTGCTTGCAGAGACAATTGCTTTCTGTGTAAACAGCTAGCATTTGTAATAAAAAGTAATTTCAGGATAAACGTGTAGGACTTCAGCAGGTACAGACATCACTGTAAGTAGTTCACTTGCCATAGTTCAGCCCATAAAATCCCCAGATATTTAGCTGGTCACTGATATTGAGATCACTGACCACTACCAATGCGAGCAGAGATGTCACTCCGTCGATGCACCAGCACTGCCTCTCCTTCCTGTACATCTAAGCTGCTGCATCCACACGTCCGTGCCATCCACCCTCCTTTCCAACAGGAGCACAGCACTGGGTGGGGAGGTGAAGGCACAAGGAAACTAGCTGTCACCATCATTTCTGTAGCCATTTAAGCCCTAACAGTTTGTTGGAACAAGGACCAGTCCAGTCTTTTTGTGCAAAACACTCCAGGCAAAGCAAAGCGTTATTATCCGAAGGCACAACTTAATCTTTGAACGGTATGCCATGTTCAAAGTTTTCGTCTTAACCATGAATATAGGAGTACACACACCCATCTCTCTGTCTCCCATAGCTTGGTGAATAGCTATGAACGCTGTATCTTGATCAAAAGGACAAGGACAGCTAAGCAGATTCCCAATCATTATAAACTATTGGAAAGTAAGCATGCTAAAGAGGGAAACAAATGACCTTTCTTCAAACGACATGGATAAAGCCTGGTACCTGGCTCTCTGTACCTAGGCATAGACCCTGGATGCATCCAAATTGTCAGTCACCCAAGCTCCATGGTATGACCAGCCAACCCTCAGCAGTTAAGACAGTCCCATGCACAGAAGATGAGCTCAGATTGAGCTACCCGGCAAAGAGCGAGCCGCTGGTTTAGCAGCACTAGCAAAATTTTAAATAAAAGATGACATCATACACTTGTTTTTTAGGAGTCTCTGTTAGTAGCAAATGCATAAAGCAGAGCTCGCATGTTTGCTAGAAAAGAGAACTTAACTGCTGAAAAATCTGCAGTTACTAAACTTGTCACAGTATTCCCCATGAATTTCTCAACAACTGAGAAGCGGACTGGCTAGAAGCAGATGGGCTAGGCAGCCACTCTGCCATTGTTAAAATAATTGGGATGTCTCAAGATTCTCAATTAAGATCACAAACCAACTCTTGTGGTCTGATCTTGTTGAAATATTTTGGATACTCTGTGTTTCTGACAGTCCGAGGAATTCTATTATTTTGTTGGACAAAAGAGGCAAAACCAGTGGATCTGCATGAAGAATCCCCACATAATCACCCTCCGACTCAGATCAAAGAGGAGCTCTGTCTCAGACTGCAATATTCATCCTCCCCGTTCTTATTTATTGGGAGCTGCATTTGCCAGATGCAATATTTTCCAGAAGGGAAAGTGGGATCCAGAATCTAAAATACCAAGAATGCCGCCTCCCCCTAACCACACATACTATAACCTCAGCCTTATCAAAGCGGTCAAGAAAATCTGCGGGTGCTGCCTTGCGTTGGTTCAAATTAAACAAGCCAAGCAAAAGATTTTTTAAATTTTATTTATGAGATGTGAAAAAGTTGCCTTCTACTCTCCAAACCATAGTGCTAAATACCAAAGGCACTGTGAAAGGGGCTCCTCTATTATTCAAAAAATATTTGTGTGTTTTTGGTAGATTAATTGCATTTAAAATTTTGGTTAAACACACAAACAAGCACAGCTTTTTGTTGTTACTTCAAATGAAGCCAGAAAGACAACAAAAGGCATTCAACTGAACCAATTTAGGTTTATAAACATATTAATTTTAAGAGCGCTATGTGTACACTTAAAATGAACTTAAAGCAGTCGACCTTTGTAGTGCGATGTCTAGTTTCACCGTATCCAAATAATCCATAAATCCAGATGCAAGTTGTCACAGACACTTCTTTGGAGAGCTTGCAAAGTTAAAAGTCAATGTTTCTTAGTAATTAATAATTGTTTTCAGCTGCTTTGGCAAGTGATTAAAACAAAGTATCTGCCTTTAATGTTACAATATAAAAGTTTTCTTCTTTAGAGGC
This sequence comes from Steatornis caripensis, assembly GCA_013398225.1. Lineage (NCBI taxonomy): Eukaryota > Metazoa > Chordata > Aves > Caprimulgiformes > Steatornithidae > Steatornis > Steatornis caripensis. Next base: position 121,935 of record VZSC01003831.1, read on the forward strand.
CTAAGCGCCAAGCGGGAATTACCTCATTTGCAGGAAGGTGTCATACGTGATTACTTGGAACATTTGTAAGCAAGTAAGATGAACAGATACTGCACCTGCTGGCACAACGATTTCCATACCGTGTCCGTTAAAATTACCCACTGAGCAGTTTCAGAGGAACATCAGTTGAGAAAGATAAAACAATAGTATTCATGTTAATGGAGAGCCATGCTATGAAAGTCATCCCATAAAGAAACCATACGGGCTGTGCATCACTGACCAGGCTGTGCTGTCTTGTGAATTCAGTATCACACGCCCTTCAGACTTTGCACTGCAAGGCATGACAGCACCTGTCCCTTCTCAGCTCCAAACCATTACCAAGATATTACTGACATGCTTGCTCAACATATCAGCGGATGGTTCAACATAACTGCAGTTCCGAGCAGAGCCTGCTCCACCGCAGGACTAAACTGGGCTTTGAGAAGGACCTTCTGCCATAAGTAGCCTTCTAAACATCGTCTTTTATTCCCAAACTTCTACAAACTCATTCCCCCGAGAAAACTGAAATAATAGTTCTCCTAGAAGATGAATTTCCACATCCCTGCAGAGGAAGGACAGCAGATTTCACAACACAGGCTGAGAAACTCTGCTTGCAAAGTAGAAGGTACTGACATTAATGCGAGCAGCAGTAAGATCCCTAGTTGTCTTCCCTGTCGGAGCACCGGACAACTCACTGAGAAACCTTTCTCTTCTGCTGCATCCAGAAGCTTATGAAGTGATAGGAAGTGAAAGATTTGAGCTCCTCTCTTTCTGGTATACTATGGGAGTTGCTGCTGGCTCCTCCCAGCTCTTGGCTTCTGCCTCTAGTTTTAAAGACTTTTATGTTCTTCATTTGTTGAGGTAGAATTTTTCTAGACCAAATAGCACGCTTTATCTCTGCAAGGCAATGAATCCAGATAAGGCTGCAGACTGTGCTGAGCAAGCAACAACACGGCTGTGCTTGGGGAGTGTATTAGTGACAGCTTCAGAAGAACCAGACTCCGGTTTAGGTCAGCCCTTATTTTCGAGAAGGAGATTTTTCCACCAGTACAACACCCTTGCTACACGATCTGAATGGCAGAGGGATACTTCAGCGCTCCAGGCAAGCAGTGACCCACCAAAACACTCAGCAGAAAGACAGCACAAGCAGGAGCATTCTCTTGTTCCTGTGATCCTATTTGCCATTGCAAAATAAATCCAATTAATTATCAAGAAATTTCCAACCACACCATTCACACATAACCAGTCTCATTGCACAGTGAAATTAAATAAAAATCCCAGACACTGATTCGCTTCAAATAATTAGCACCAATGCTAGTCAAGGAAATGATCCCTCTCCCAAGGTTACTTCAAATCCCTGAAAACCCTGTTTGCTACAAACAGAATCACTCAGAAGGAATCCTGCAGGTAAAGAGGAACACTCAGATTCATTACTGCCGGGTCAAGATGCATGTGTGGTTACACAGCATCCGGCAAATCCACAGTAATTATTCATCCTTACGTTCTCCCTCCCCAGCCACTGCCAGAGAAAGCACCCCGCTGCTCTCAGAGACGTGAACAACCTGTTTATCCTGGGACAACAAGAGGTAAAAGTTCCCTATCTCGGGGCAGCTCTGAAAAGCTCACGCCCTTGTTTATTATGTGGCAACTGTGGCACATGCCCATACGTTAAGATGTTAAGGATCTTCTTCACCAATGGTATCCACATCCATTTCAGTGTAGCGACTCACAACCTATCAGGATCAAAGCAAAACACCTAAATACTTTACAGTTCATTTCAAGCATATATTATATTGAAGATGAAAAAGGCATTTTTATCCCGCCCAGCCAATACCTTGCAGCAAAGATCTACTTGCTGATGCTGCACACTTGATGCCTCTGATTATTTCAGCATCTTTTAATGATGAAGAATGAAGTCCCTTTAAAAGTTAAACATATTTTTTTCTTGAACTCCCAAGCCTCCTGATATAATCAAATGGTGTTTTGGAATAGGAGCTGCATGTGGTTTTGAAGCACTGTTAATTGCCTGCAGTGACACAAGCAAGTATTGACTCCAGTGCGGGCAGTCGGAGGGGAGTTGTGCAATGGGCCTCTTCCATACACTATCACACGATCTCAATTAGGTTTGCTTTTTGAAAGTATATAGAAAGCTGATTACACAGAGACAGCAAAACAAGTGTGAACGAAGGTAGGCATCAGACTTTATGGATACTTCCATTTACCTGAGTGACAACTTTAAAAGATAATTTAATTTACACCTTGCTGGAAACTTGCTGGGTTACCCCAAATCAAGTCTCTGTTAGAGGGGCGGCTCAAAAACTTGAAAGACCAAAATTTCAGAAGCCCCCTGAAATGATAGCTGAAGAATTAATTGCTATGCCAGTAGCTATAGTTCACCCGCTTCATTGTTCAAAGCACGCAACAAAAAAAGGAAGGGCTGCATTATGGAAAATTGTGGCATCTAGTCCGGGGAAGGGGGGAGGGCAGAGTGCATGTAGGTAGGCTTCAGAGAACAGAAAAATTTTCTCCCACGCCCCCAAAAGACACCGAGTCCAACATGATTTAAGGAGGCCAGAGAGGATACAACTCCTGCTGCACCAGCTCAAGGAAGGCAATCTCAGCAGAACCCCTGAATGCATTCAAGTTTTAGTAAGAGATAAAATAAAAACCAAATAGTTAATCTTATTGGCATATTAATTAAAAACACACAATGTATTTCAAGGAAACTGTAAGCTGACCCATTAGGATTGTGCCCTCTTACCATCGAAATAATTGAATGCACAACCAGAAGTAGGACAACACTAATTTCACTAAAAACTGACATGATGATTTCTTAGCGAAGGACACTTGAGCAATAAATTAAGCTGCCTTTTTTTTTTTTTTTAAATTGCCATTATGGCTATTGTTGCAGTGATTTCCTCAACAGCTGTCAAGTGTGAATTTGTATACAATAAAACAAAAGTGGACAGTTTCCATAAGGGAGGAGATCCCTCAAATTGGCAGACAAACTGCCTGGGTGCTTTAGCAAAAACACGCTTCAGCAGAAAGGTAGAAGTCTCTTGTGTGTCTTCCTATCAAAGGTGTCAAGATGTGAAGTGCAGAAATGCTGATGATTAAAACCGACACGTCCTCTTTCTACTGTCTATGCAGCCTGATTATGAACATCGACGTATTTTTCTACAACCAAACCCAATATAATGGAATCTTATTCTGACTGGAAAACGAAACAGAAAAGGCTTGTGACCAAAACTAGGTTTGGTATTTATTACACACATTGAAAAGGTATTCTGCTGTTCTGTATGAAACATTCATAACAGTATAAAGTAAAACTTCAGAACCATGAAACAGTAATTTTCATTACACAAAGGTCCTCAAGCGACTCCATCATCCGTTCCCTGAATAAAAAAGCAACGCCAACGATTTGTTTTTCCAGAACACAACGTATTAAAACAGTAACAAGAAGCGCTTGTGCAAACCGTGTCTCCATTTTGTGCAGGACCTCTCGATTCCTCACAGCTGAAGGAGGCACAGGCCTAGGATCTGCTGCAGAGGAAGAAGCATTGAAACTTTATTTGCAAATAAAGGCCTTCTTAAGCAACAAGCTAAACCAACGAAGTTAAATACACCCTCTCCAGCGTACTGCTCGCTCCAAGGAGAAGGCGGCTATGGCAGGCGGTGACACCAGAGGTGCCAGACGTTTCGCTTCAAAGGTGAAAGCCAGTACGCCACATTCATGGAAAGGACGGAAAGGAAAGCACACGGTGGGAGCCGTGAGATGATGAGTGAACGAGAAACCTGGGTGAGATCAAGAATCCAGCTCTGTCATTTCACTCCCCACAAAGTATTTTTCTCTCGAGCCCCACCTTCACTGTTTTTTAATTCTTCTCATTTCCCTCTCCCCTCCTCCGCACCTTTCTCTCACTGTTTTCCTACAGGGGTACCCAGTTTGTGGTAACAGGCAGCAGAAACGAACTCACGCCTCAGATGTCGAAGGAGAAGCTGTGAGAGAAGGGTCACGGAGCGCTCCAGCGATCGGGGTTTTAGTCACGCTCAGTGCACAGTTACCGATAGCAATACCGACAGAGACGGGCGCTGGAGGGCGAGGGGCCGGTTCAAGCTCATCTCTAGGCATGAGGTCAGGGATTAACTAAAAAAAAACCAAACAACCGCAGAGGCTGCAAATTAAAGAAGAGTTTGCAAGTAAGGGACAAAGTTCGTACAATGAAATTGTCAAACTGTGGGACTAGTGAAGAAGCCATGTGTAACTTCCTGGGTCGTACCGGCACTTCAGGGCTCGCGGGCCACTCCTGCGGCCTGGTCTCTGCCTCCCGTTTGCCTTGTGCAGACTCGGATAAACTTTAAAGTGAAGGAACACCAGCTTATTTCGCTAATTTTAAACTGTGGAAAAAATCCAGTGAGGGCGTGTGTACATACGACTGATGGAAATCAAACCTCTGAAGTGCAGATTATTTTAATTATAGCTAGAAGAGCACGTAAGGTGCAAGTTTCAGCCAGATAGTTTCCATTCTGATCTTTAATTCTGTAGCGACGAAAATACTCATGAGTGCCTCCGTCTAACTGAAAGAATGACAGATTGTCTTTTCTATGGCAGTTGGGACACTGCTGACTTTAAGCGACAAAATCTCAACAGACACAAGGAAAAATTATGTACATACCTGTATGAAATAAGACATCACAGGCTTTCGCATGTGCACTCTCTCCGCATGCCTTTCTTGGTAAGGCACCCACTGCAGGCTTCACAAGCCAAAGCAGGTGAAGCTTTTGTCAGTGTACAGGAAAAAAAAATATTATCCTGTAACAGTGTTTTGCGTTTACATAATTACAACGCGAACAAAAATGCGCTGTTTCTCTCCTAGAACTACCTCATGTATATGGTAAAGACAACTAAAAGGGGCAGGCAGCAGGCAGAGGGAGACATTTAGTGAACAACTCTATTGATTTCTCCCCCATCCCCTCAGCTCTGTTTTCTTTGAAAGAGGACCTAACTTGTAGTAGCTTAAGACATGCATGTGAGCTTGCAAAACACGTTTGACAAAGTCTAGCAAACGATCCTCCAAATGCTGGCAGATGCAAACTATATCACGTATCAGCTTTACCCTTTCCACTGTACAATACTCACAATTGCTGTGAACACGAAGATGAGACTATAATGTGCATTAATAACTAGATCACACATTTGTTCCCACAACGTTTATCATTTTATTGTATCTGTTGACCTATATTAGTGAAATGATGCAAGGATTAAGGCTTTAAACATCTTCAGCGGAAAGTGCTGTTTTAACATCTGACACATTTTGGCAGTTTCAAGTGCAGTAAAGTCAAGCTCCTCCACCCCTAACACAGTGTTTCACTGCCTCTCTCTCTACCTTAAATACTTTTTATCCATATAAATACTATTAAAACCACGTGGAAAACCGTATCTTTAAACTTCATATAATTGCTAGTTATTTTATACATATAAAAGCCTGAACTACACAAAACTCCTCTTCATGTACCTGTTTGCATAGCTGTATTTGAAAAGTTCTGTAATCTATTGTTTAGAGAAACTGGTGTTTCATTTCACCATTAGAAGAACTTAATTACTTGAATCATGGAGACACGAAAGGCAAGGGAAGGAAAGTAAATTATCTCGCTCATTTTGAACTCTTCCTCCACAAGCTAATTTCATAGTATAACTTGAAAGTACAGAAATCCGAAATCTACTTCTGAGCATTTGAAACTTCACATCTTTTTACCTCTCTCTCAAGAGATATTACTCAGGTTTAGTGTGACATTTTGAAATGTCACCATGCCTGTCTCAAAACCAGAAGTTTTAACGCGGAATAGACACCTACCTGCTTTAATTCAGAAATCCATTCTATATGTGATGTGATATTTTAACAACCTCTGTGCATACCCTTTCTCATCCTAAGGAAAGAAAAAAAAACCAACCCACTTCAGGAATCTCTTTCCTTTCCAAACAAACAGGAACTGCTAAAATCAATGGCTAGAAACACTTTCCAAAAAGCCTTATTACTCGAATACAGCCACAAATTTTGAATCAAAAATATTATGAGGGGGAAATACGTTCCCCTGAAATACACTTCTGCCATATCAAGAAAAGAATATTATTTTCTCAGTAAAGATAGAGTAATTTTGGTTTTGCTGGAAGGCCGAAGTTGAAAGAAGTGGTACAGCTTGCCAGAGATCCACTCAATCTTCACGTTTCATCCATTTGCACCACCAAAACAACAGCACCGACAGGAGCCCTCACAATCACTAACGCGGTTCACTTTCTGGCATAATTTGATCATCAATATTCACATTAGACTTATACAAAGTGTACTCAGTTTTAACACCTACATATGGTAGCATATGAATAAAAGCATTCTGTAAGCTACTGCTAAATTTGCAAGGAAACGAACATCTAGGTTCTTCATACAGTTTAAAATCATTACATGTGAAAATCTTCAGTTTGGAAAGTACCTCTGAAAGGGATTAATCTACCCTTTTCTTGTCCAGTCCCTTGATTTGTAAATTATCACTGGCAAGCTGTAAAATTTGCTTGAAACATTCTCTGAAGTGAACAGTAATTTTTTTACCCCTAGAAGTCTTCTAAGAGTGTGCTAATAAACTTGTACAGCCAAGATGCAGACTTTCCTAAATAACAAAACTGAAAGAACACCGCTATCGTCAGCGCCACAAACAAGTTGTCATTCAGACAACATTTGCCATATAAGGATACTAAAAAAAAAGGCCATAATTATTATGCAGGATATAAATAATACTGGAAGTCATGACCAAGAGTCTTCATCAGCTGATAGGTATCTGGCTGTCAGAGCAAAATGTGCAGGAACACAGATCCGAAAGGACTTTCCCAGTCACCAAGTCCAACGACTATCACAGGCAACCAGCTCTCATCCTGTTTGTAACTTAAGCATCGTATTGGCTTGCTCCACAGCTCCCAAAATGCTTACTGGGGAAGTAACTTGGTTTGAAGTAGCTCAATATTTGTCCTTTCCATACACTGATTAATGGCTAGTTCACATTGCACGTTCCTGTGCATCATCTGTCCTTAATATTTCTTCACATTCCTGCAAGATTTCCCAATCGCACCGATACATATTCCCTCAGTGCCACTATGGCAGCACAGTCCCTATACCAGCCCGACTCTCCGTCCTGCACAGTGGTGTTCAGATCCCTCACCAATACTCCATGTGAGAACCACTGCCCCTGCAGGCAAACAATTCCCCGCCTTTCCTGATTTTTCTGTACCTAGTGGGAATGCAGGATTACACGTGCTTTAGCAGCATAACACACCATTGTACAAGTTCTGCTCAGAAATCCTTCTCCTCATTCCCTGTGCCCACTCTGTATATTCAGTTCAACACCTTTTCCCATTCTCCCATTTTTCAGGGTTACCAGGCCTTCAAACGTCAAGTTCATATTTTTCCCAGGAGTGGCAATGTCATCCAACATTTCACCAGTGCAAATTTAGTTTATTTAGGATGCTATTTTTTTTCCCAAAGCATTCATGGGAATTAGTTTAAAGCTAAAATAACCAATTCCCAGCTGTTATAGAAAAGGCGTCGCCGTGTGTACTGACTGACAGCAGGTTCAGTGACAGCTGTATCTGTATATATGACAGGAGTATCAAAGAAATCATTGGAAAATTCACTCCTCCACTGAACACTCAAAAATCGAGGTAGGCATTGCCAAACAACATGAAACACAGCGAAGATAGGAATAAACTCTATGTTTTGCTCTTTTTTGGACTATAAACTTAGGTTTAACTTGATCGCCAGATACACTTAAATTCTAAATGCAGGGAGCATGTCCGTGTATTTGGCACTTTTCCTTAGCACTGAAATTAATTTAGTGAGCACTATGTTAGATTCTGACCAATTTAGACCAAATCAGTTTCTTCCAGAAGTTACAGCATTTCAAAATGAAGAAAAACATTTAACTGAGCCATGATGCGCCTTCTGTCGCTATTGCTATTCACACACTAACTAAAAGAAACTACAAAAATGTTGTTTAAATCAGCTAAAGCAAAGACAACGCTTCATTTTTTTGTGACTATGTGCTTTTGTTCAGGTACATCACCCAACCAGCTCTTTAAGAAGGCCCTACTTATTAAATCTTAATTAAATTCTTTTGTCACTCCATGACAAAGATCCTTATTTAACTGGAAATAAAGACAGACTCAAACTTTGTTTTATTTTTTAATAAAGTTTAAATAGTTAAAATAAGAGGAAGAGTTTGTTTTAAAGCAAAGTTATTTCTTTGTTCCATGCTAGGTCTTAAAAGTTGGATTTACTAGCAAATATGGGCCACGAGAAGAGCTGTATACTTAAAATGCTGGTGTAGAATGTATTAAAATAGCCAGTGACTTACTCCAGCTTTCCTTAAAACAAAGGAAACACAATCTTTAGAGTTTTTTTAAATCTGCCTTTTCTGGAAAAATTACCCCTACAAAAGACTTCTTTTTTTTTTTAAATATGAAGACTCTACAAAATATTTGCTTTATCAATTGGCAGGATTCTGAAATTCTCCAGGATATTTAGATGTGTCTGCCTAAGAAAGTTTACGAATGCTAATCAAACACGGGAACAAAAATTCCAAATGGAACAGGAAATTAGAATAACTCAACCAAATCACTGCACTATAAGAATATTATATTTCAGTTCTGCATAAACACAGATCAGCATGGTTTGTTTTGTTATAAAAATGCTTCATGACCCCTGGAATACAGTATAGGTGTATTTCAATATTACCTTTTCCCTTCCATTTCATTAATGCTATTTCTTCGTTTACATTTAAAACACTAATTTGTCTACTGACATTTTTTGCCCCTAGGGCTTTTTTTAGTCTCAGTTGTACCCTCACCCAAGGAGATCCTTCTTATCTTGCTTCTGAAACAGGTTTTTGTTTGTTTGATTGATTATAATTTTCTTCTTGTTCAGATACACGTAAGTATCCTACCATAAAGGGAGCACAGCAACAAACGGGAACAGCACTGGGAGTTACCAGGACATTTGCAAGCCAAGACTTTGAGTAGGATCTTCAACAGCTATTATGTTTGAGAGAAAAATGTCATGCTTTCTTCATATTTGATAATATTTGACATATTTGATATGTCTACTATAAACATGGTCTTGTGCCACAAACAGCCACAAACTGCAGACAAAGCTATACAGCAAACAGTTTGATGAATTCAGCGTAACAAAAAAATGGTAGAGTCCTAGTAGCAGCTGCAATGGTAACAAACATTTAGAAACCAAAGCGATCCAATAACCTAAAAATACATCTGCTAAACTAAGAAAAAGTCTGTGCAATGAGATTAGAAGCTTCCAAATTTCAGACTGATTGCTCAGGGACCACAGTAGAAAACTAAACTCAGATGTAAGGAAGTATTACCTTGGAAAAGCCTCAGCTTTCCAAAATTCAAAATTATTAAAAAGCAATACATCTGTTCATCATTTTATGATTTAACTGTTTTCTACTCTATGGGAATAAACAGCAGGATATAATTGTTTGCAACATCCGTTTACTTTTTTTTTTTTAAAACTTTTAAAACTAAATTAAGAAAATATTCTTATAGAAAAAAAAGTTTAGATGAGCACAAAGAAATGCCATGATAAATCCTGAGACAAATTATCCTACATCATTGCTAGTCTATGAAAACTGGTTTGAATAATAAACATACTGGAGTATTCAGTGACAGCATAGAAATCAAAAAAGTATTTGTAAATGATTAAGTTGTGCATGTTTTTAAATGACAAAACACGCTCACGGGTTTACTTTAAAATCTCTCACTGCTTCTTATCAAGGATCATTTGCATACCAATACACATACTGTAAACATGAACTTCTCATTAAGGAAAGATGGGTTTACAGTAATTTGATCTTTTACAAAAAGCTATTGGTAACCGAATCTCTCAGTGTCTAACTTTCTAGAAAATTAAACCAATGTTTCCACTCTAAGTTGAAACACTACCGCTTTAGGAAACAGCCCTGTTTATTTGTTAATCAGAAATACAATCAAGTGGCGTATTTCCATTTGCTCTTCGGCTGACAGTTTCAGCTTCATTATGTTTTACAAGAAAACAGCAGACTTGCAGAGGTCCTGTAAATTCTTTCATATCGCAACTGATTTAATTACAGCGGTGAAGAAAAGCAGCAGTGATGCAAAATAAGATCAACCCAATTGCCCTTATCTGATGATAGGATCTCTCTTCCTGTTTGGCTTGCAGCAGTGAGGACTTCTTGTTTTGTTTCGGGTTTTTGTTGGTTTGTTTTTTTTTTTTTTTTTTTTCTTCTGGTCAGGCTGCCTCTGTCAAGACTGACAGAATCAAGAAGTTGACATGCCCTTATAATTCCAGCTTGAGAATGATCCTCATACCGGTACAGCAGAGTTTCAATCAGTAGGTCGGGGAATGATACTAATGTGGAGAAAATTATCTGGATAGCTCATATGTTCGCTTAGCCACTGTATGGGTGTTTCCAGCATTGGCTCAATTCCATGAATCATCACTTGAGTCTTCTGCTCTCCGTCTAATTCAAAGAAAAAGAGAAACCACTAGTATACCATTCAAAGTTCACAGAAAGATTAAACATATACTTAGTTTACAGTAGATTTAATTGGTGTTACAGACTTCCAACATTTAATAGAATGAAAAGCAGAAAATATTGATATGGAGAAAGCTGAGATTTCCATCATCTAAAACAGAAACTTTGAGTTAAAATTAATTCCAAGACAAAACTGGCTTAAAATGAAACTTAATGAAAGTGCCACTCTTCTTTATTAGTTGCATGTTTTTCTTTTTTCCTACAGTGATCACAGCTTGGTGTCAAGGCAGTTAAGGCATATCCATCCCGCCCGGCTATAAGCCATATGAATCTTACACAGTTCATGCTTGAGATGTTAGGCTTCCTAAAACATACTAATAAAGTTGTATTCTTACTACTGTGATCTCCTGAAAGAGCTGGACTATGTGTAATATTGCACACTTATAATACATGTAATATTCCTGAAGTAGTTTTGTTTTGCTAAGAATAATTTACTCAAGTCTCCAGCAATATTTCAGAGTTACTCAGAAGGCTGAGTTGGCACCAGCTTTTTCTCACTTAGTTTCTTCTCTTGGAAAAGCTAAGTTAGCAAATGATTCCCAGTATGACAAGAATATTTTCTAAGAATATTTCAATTCCTTTTATTTATACTTGTCCCGGAGGATGCAAGTACTTTGATCCTTTGATTCAAATGATGGGAACCAGCTAAAGCAACTGACATAACTGTCATGAAATGAACTAAAAAAACCAAAACCCGAAAATTTATTTCAGAGCCTTGAGATGAGAAGAGCATCTGAAATATGCTCCAAATAATAGCTAGGGGAAAAAAAAGTAGGCAGTGACCTTGTACTGTTTTTACACTATACTCTGGCATTCTCACATGGACCTACCACAGTGAAATCCACATTCAGTGCTCAAAACTTATCACTGCTTTCTCTAGTTGGCATTTTATGCCCCCCTCAACGGTCCAGACTACAGAAGAAAATACTGTGCTCCCCAAAGTTGCATGGAAGAGAGGAGAATCTAGAACTGAAGGTACCATTACTGGCTTTCATTCAGCTACCCCAGTTGTAGCATAATTACTATTTTATAACATAGCTAAAATCTTACTTGTTTGGTAACTAAAATGATTTGACAGCTGCCTGAAGTTTGTATTATAACCGCATATCTATGCCAGCACACGCTAAATTAGACTAGCAAGAATCATCCTTGAATATGCTGTTGACTTTATGCTAGTAATAATTCTTCTTGCAGAAGCAGTGACAGTTAATGTTTGTCTAAAGTAAAGCATTATACATTACTAATATTCTGTACAAATTCTTGATTAAATGTATAAAGTTTGATTCTCTAAATGGCATAGTATACACATTATTACACTAAATTAAGCATAAACAATTGCTGGTTTCTGGTTTTATTGCAGACAGGTCAGAAGAACACAGCACGTCATTTAAAAATAAACTCCTGGTATTTCCAACCGAAGCAGTTATTTATTGGACTGAAATGTCACCAGTCAGATTGTCAAGATTATAAACTCAAAAAGAAAAGATCTCAGAAACCAAGTTTTTACACTGAGAAGTTGAGCAACATCTAAATATTTTTTAATACTAAGTAACTCCCAAATGTATGTGTTTAACACTTCCGAATTACAATCTATCTATGGTATTCCATAAATTTGCCACAGAGTTGGTGACCTTTTCTTACATTTCATAATATTATTTAATTTTCAGAAACAACTCATTTGCATACACAGATGGCAGAACGCTCTTTCAGCATTAGCACTGTGCTAGCCATCTATACACAGCTGACTTAACAAAAACTTGCACAAAAAGATAGATTAAAAACTGTAGAACCTCAGTATCATTTTCTTGTCATTGGATGAGAGGCGTATAAATGATAAACACTTTCTCTGGCTCTTCTTTCACTGTGTGACAGGACTTTTTGGATGTGTGTGCATGTGCGTACTAACTTGATGCCTCTTGGTTAAAAAAGAAATACAGTTAATCTGGGTGTCCCTATTCCCTGCTCCCTACCCAGCTTTGTCCCTTTCTCATACAAATCTTTTAGTCTGTTCCTCAGCAAATTGAGAAAGTCTCAGAGGTCAATGAAGAATTTACAGTTTAATTAAAGTCTAAATCTCTGCATTAGCATTGTTTGTGCTTTAGTATTATCTCTGACAAAGCATCACTTCTCCTTAATTCCTTTTCCCCTTGAGGCTTGACTAAAGAGATCTTATCTACTGTAGCCTTCTTTCACAAAACCCATTGTTTTTATTTTAGCATTCTTCCCTCCTTTTGTTACTAGGGACCATAAACTCTCACTTGAGTCACACATTTACCCAAACTTTCTGCAAATTTCATGTTGTCAGTAACTTCCCCATTTTGAATCAGAGTCTCTCTCCTATAGATGGCTCCTCCTCATTATGTGGCGAAAAGTTGGCAACAGCAAATACGCTAAAAAAATTACTGGAAAATATTGTTTTCTCAACAGCTGCCTAATTCGTATCCACCATTACCACTGTGGTCTGGATTTTGGACGATTTGCTAGCTATCATGAAAGCTTCATCCACCTGGTTTATAGATAAAAATAGATTTACACAATATTTCTCCTTCCATTACTCTTCATAGTCTTAAGAGTTGTAGCTTATTTTGCATGCATCTTCACACAGCAAGTGCTAGCCTCTTCTTCTCCACCTTATCTTCTATGCTAACAAAAAGTTTTTTAGAGTGACAAAATGCCTCTACAAAAAGTGTACAAGTTGCTAAACAACGTATATTTAAATGCATGGTGTAAGATTTAAATGACTTAATTACAAAGATGATTAATGCCATTGGGCCAGGCCTTTAAAAATTAGGGCAAATAACTCTGCTCATCTGTAGTGCATGGGGTCCAGACCTGATAATATCTTTACTGTCAATACCTATTTCATAGTTTTCAGTAATGTCACAAAAAATCCAGGATTTCCTCAAAAACAGCAAGTTCAAATTTTCCAGTCACCTCACCTTTTTTTTTTCCTTTTAAAATCATGATGGAAGTGAGTTACATGGTAGCTATCACATGACCTAAACATGTTTTTTTTTTCACTTTGTTGCAAATTAATCTCAGGAAGAAGATGGAAGTAGGAATATCAGAAAAATAAGTTTTTTATAATGTGTGTATATAGTAACTATTTACTTGAAATCAGAGTATTTTTATATTACTGAAGTGATGCACAAATAAAAAAAATACTGTTTTGGCATTTACAAAAGAACCCGCAAAACCAATCAAGTCATCTCCTATCAGAGTCCTAGGATTAAATGAATTTTTTTTTTTTTTGCTTTGCCTGTGGAAATCCATGAATACAGAAAGTACTATAGCCCCCGGAAGTCATTAGCAGCAAGCAGTAAGCACAGATTATAAAACCTTTTGGTAAAACTTAACAATATTCCATCTCCAGATGGCAGACAGCTATGCTTACATGTTGTGTACCAAGCCATTTTTGAGACATTTCAGATCACTTAATTTAGACAGTAACTCAAAGGCTGCAACACTTAAAGCAGCTGCCTGACCCAGGCTAATAAACCATACCATGTAAAGTCAGAAGAGTTTTCCAGTTCTGTCCAGAAAATGGAGAGAAACATGCAGCTCTGAAGGGGGGGTTTAAGAAGAGTTCTGCTTCTCTATCATCTCTAAGGTGCCTCAGTGTTCCTGATCAGGAAACCACCTTGATTCAGCCAAAGAAAGTATAGCAAAGGACCCTCTTTTGCAGATAGGCATCTGCTGGAAGGAAGCAGAGAGATAGTGGCTGTTGCACCTCAACAGAGTCCTTGAGGCAGTGGCTCACAGCCCCCCTCAACCTGAGGCAGCTTGAGTCCACTCTCCCTTTTTTAAGGAGAATCTCCTAACTACTACAATATTTGCTGTTGCTGCTCCCAAGTTCCCTCTAAAAATCTCTTAAGGTTGAAGAATCAGTGAGATACAAAGAGAAAACAAAGAGGAGAAAATCTGTAGTCTTCAGGGAAGGCAGGAAGATGTGCAATGTCATGGTATCACATAAGTATTTCTGTTTTCTTTAGCTATGTAAGTTATTGCTTGCAAAGTAAACCACTCAATATTAGGAAACAAAATAATTTAATTAGCTTATTCAGCATCAATTCAGATCGTTGCACATACCCTGATACAATCCAAACACATTTTTCTAGCAAATTATCTTTTTATTTATAAAGGAAGAATTACAGATGGAAGGAAAAGGAAAGATTGTTTTTGAGACAGATTCAAGTGCCTAAGAGCAGAACAGTGAGAAGGCACGACTTCTGGCAAAGGCACATATTTCAGCCATTTTTCATTCAGGTTAGCACCACAATGCTCACCAACACCACAGCTACATACTGCCTTTCACCTACACAAGATCAGCTTCTCTAACCAGACTATACCTGTGATGCACCACTTAAAATTCTTTAGTGGGATGAATTATCTCCCTTCTGATTTGTGGCCTCTAGCAATCACCTGTCAGGACAATTTAGATGGCTTAAATTCTTTCACTGATAGACAATACAAGATATTCAGGATTTAGCAAAAGTGTTCCTGGAGTAGTTCAATTAGAATCCTCTGTATGCAAGTCCTCTGCATAGCGAGCCCCAGAACCTGCCTGTAATCATTGAAATGAACAACGCAGAAACCACAGCTTCTTACTCAGGGCAGCACCACTTACAAAATTGGCTTTAAAACCCTAAAAAGGGAAACAGAACCCTGTGCTCCAAACTAGGAGCAAACAATGCACTTCTTGCGTGGTGCAAGGCCACAGGACTATATTGGACAAGAATACTAAAAAGTTTAAGGAGTAAATATAACCAAGGAAAGTGTCATCCAGCAGCAGCCTTCTGAATAATGTAACAAACTAGTTTCCAGCTTTTTCAGCTGTGAAGCAGGCCATAAACATTTGCTTGCTTATCTTCAGAATACATCATATGTTCTGGATTAGATGATACTGAAGTTATTCCTGACAACATGTTATACCACACTGTAGGAAAACTCATCTTGGGTCAACGTTACAAGGAGCAGAGCTCTCCTTTAGTGGCTGGGTGCAGCCGCTTTCCTTTCCACCTTTGCTGCTCCCCAGATTACCAGGCAGGAGAAGAGGCCTTTAGGTGCCTGTACCTTGAAGCAGCCAGAGCACTCCTCGACAGCGTGTGCTCAGCAGCTGGTGCCTTGGACATCTCTGAAGAGACACATCAACATCTTCACTGGGAAGATTGTAATCTACCTCTTTAGGATCTCTTAGGAAATTACTCAGAGATACATAGCTTTCACTAACATGCTTCGCATGTATATGTACTAAGTTCATTACTGACATATACTGCTAACTCAATTTTTAAAGCTTTCTGGTCTAGCACAGAGGATCACATATGAAACTACGTGCAATTACATACGAAAGGCTACATTATATTAGCAAGCAAGTTCAAAGACTGTGTTCTAACCTGTAACCACAGGTGGCAAGAAATAACTGGACAGTGGTTGAAGTTCTCCTTCCCCTCTCTAAGCACCTCAGGTTGGGTATACTAGGACACACAGCGAACAGACAGCCCTGGTCTAAAGAATTATTCGACTTCTGCACCAGTAGCAGAATACAAATAAACAATGAACGTACTTCACTTTTTAGTAGGTAACATCTCTAAAAACCCCAAAACCTCAGTATTGTCAGTAACGTTTCAATTTGATACAGGGATCTTTCAACTGCTAGCACTGAAAAGTGATGAATAGCATCTAGCTCTTCAACAGCAACCTGTCCAAAACTGAAAACAGCTCCAATATCTGATATTAAAATTGACAACGACTGGATAACATTTACAACAAAACAAGCTTCACAATTAAATTTTCACTGTGTGTGCTACAAAAAACACATGTGCTTATAAAATACTCATAATCTTCAAAAAATTAAGGTAAAGGCTATTTATGAACATTTTCACATCGCTTTTGTAATATTTACTTTAGCCAGATACCATATCTTTATTAATTTATGGCAAAAAATTTCTTTGCTAACTGAGCAAGCTTAGCTACAAAATGAATTCAACCCATCTATAAATCAAATGTTCACGTTTTGCTTCAGTATCTTTTAAAAAATATTACAAGTTAAAATACATTATTTCAGGCTTTTCCATTAATAAACCCAAATCTAACAGGAACGTTTCTGACATGTATGTGTAGTAGTGACCAAAGCACAGAAATCCAGCGCGATATTCAGATTCCACAGTAATGATTACCTCTATATAAAAGTCTTAAATAGAAAGAGATACCTTTATTTTACACAAATTACCTACTCATCTGAGTATTAACAAGCACTCAGTATCTATGCAATTTTATGGAAAGTGCATACAAAAACAGTTGAGCTTGGTCAAATCTCTTAGCCAAATGATCACTTGATCTTTGAATGAACTCAACACAAGTATTTCAAACAGTGAACACTTAAGTTCTCCTCACTGATACAAAACATTTTATATTTAAGAAATGATAGCTTCAAGGTCTAAGGTTACTACACATTCTATTGAGCAGGGGTTTTTTTTAATTAAAATTCTTTGAGGAGGGATAAATTCTTAGTATGAGTTTTCAGAAGCTTTACACTAACCTTTTTCAGCCATCATATCCCAGGCTTTCCTTACTTTTCTGTGGATTCCACCTTATTGCAAAAAAGGACCCTGCTAGTCACAGTAATAGGTTCCATTGGCAGAAGTGACTCATTTTCCATAGCAATCTTAACACGGTTTTCACCTCAATTCAATCACACAAACTACCAAAATCCTTATTCCCTTCCTCTCCTTAAAGGAGAGGAAAAAAGTTTCTTTGTCACAGTTCTTTGTATGATTAGATTCCCTGGATTATATTCCTGCATAGTCCTAGCTTTCTCTACCCCCAAAATGAAAGTATATGAATATGCAACATTATCATCTACATTAAGTATCATTAAACACTGTGATCAAATCAAATACTTGGATTCACCCCTATTCATCATTTTCTTCTCCATGCAATTTTCCCCTTCTTTTTTCTGTCATCTTCTACCTCAAGTTTATCCTCAGGTTAGATAACCACATTTCTGAAAAAAAAAAAAACAAACCAAAACCCCAACCAAAAAATGTGGATTAAACTAATCACCCCAAGCAAAAGTTTATTACACTTTGGAGCAGCTTATGAGAACTCGGATTACACTTGCAGTCTTACAGCAGCCAGAAAGTATGTTAACAAACTACAATTTTTTTTTTTCTATTCCACTGAAGAAGTTCTTAGAGAAAATGAATTTGGCCTCAAACACCAGTAAGTCCAGGTTGCCTGAGCAGACAGTTTTTAACAGTCCTTTATGGAGTGCAAAACAGTTAATACTGACAGTAATGCCATCTAAGACAAGCAAGGGGATTTTTCCTTCTGTGAAAGAGTACATGCAGCTCAATAGAAAAGCTCATAAAGCATGGAAATTAAAGCTTTACTTAACTAAACTTTCTTGTTTTGGTTTGGTTTCTAATTTCTTTTTTCTTGTATATATAATAGAAGCTTTTTAATG
>VZSC01003831.1:140205-195855 GCA_013398225.1 Steatornis caripensis
AAGCTTTTTAATGGAGTCATTGCAATAGGTCCCAAACTAATTTATGACAGAACTCTAAAATACTTTTCTTAACCATCTAACATTTTAGCAGTTAAAACATTTCAGAAGACCTTACAGTGACTGAGCCTAAGATGCTTCCCATCAAACATCTAGCTTCAGGCAGAAAAAAAAAAGAAATTTTATAAGGTGAAACTCCCAAGAAATATTCTTATACCCCTTCTTCCTTCGCATCAGTGCCTTAGCCCTGAAGGAGCAATAAACCTGTGCTAGTTTATAAAAGACTGGGGTTAGCACTTGAAACTTACAAAACAATTTTTTGCAATACTTTTAAGTTTGGCTACGCAGATGTGAACAAAGTGACAAAAAGTTCAATTCAAATCACGCTGCTGTTCCATGTAACAAGCAAGCACGCAACACATTTATATACACAAGGAAGAGGCAAGGTGTGCATTAAAAGCTAAGCACTTGAATGCGTGATGAATCAGCTCATCCATGATATGTTTTCCATTGTTGAGGAGAGCTAAATCACTTTTAGGAGTTGTGCAGCTTTTTTAAACAGCTGGCATCTTGACTTACTGTAAGTTAACCCTTTCAATGAACATACCCTTAATTAGAATTGGGGTCTCCCTTCTCTCTAAACTGTATACAACTGACCTACAGAAATTAAGGCTATCACAGCTAGGGAACTAAATGTGATCAATGCCATTCTAGAAAAAAAAAGAAGCATTTGATAAAAATTTTTCCTCTATGAAGACTGATACAAAGCAAATAAATTTGCTGTAAAAGACCTCTTGTTGCTAATAGTTTGTGAGAACTTTTCTAAGTCATTGTTTTCAAAATACTGTTATGCCAAACAATTAAATAGCAAATTCTGTATGCAATCATATTATATATTCCCTATGCATATGCACATTCATACACTTTTAAAGGTTTTTAATGGCATTCTTGAACTTTCAACCTCTATTTTACTTCATTTTCAAGTTACTATAATTCACATCAAGCCTGCAAATATTCTTCGATTCTAATGGCCGTCCATCTTTTATAATGAACTTTTCAGCTAATCAAATGATGAACTATTCCTAGCAAAGCAAAACAAAGAAGGATTACTGTTGCTGCAAAACCTTTGTCAATACAGAAAAGACCAGCAAGTTTAGTTGTTTTCATCAATCCATAATGCTAATCGATAGTTTATCTGCCCAGTTTAATAAATCAAACTCAAAAGTGGACATTCAGACATAATTACAATTTCAAAACATTGCCTGAAAACTGATAAGCGATATATACAGATCAAAGGCTTAACGGCTGTTATTTCATGTTTTGTACCTTCCCTATTTAACTGGAGAAAAGTAATCTGGTTTTGCCTTTAAATGCTACTTCCAGCAATATTATTGTGATATTTAACAAAGTAAACAACTTCACAAGCAAGCTAAACATGAAAATGGAGATGAGCTACTCAATTAACCCCGAAGTATGGGCAGTTTTGTTCCATGTCTGACAAATTCTTCAAGCTCTGCTAAGCTGATCAGTAAAAACTCAGCTAATTGAATCCATCGATGTGAAAAACCACAGGCTCAAGTCTGTACTGCATACATCAAGCTGAAGGATTTCTGCTTCAGTCATGGCGGTAATAGTCAGTGGGGTCAGGTCAAAGAGGGTTAAAGTGAGTCAGGATATAGCCAAAGGAATACATCAAACACTGATTTTAAAAGGGCAATTAATCTTAGACAGAAATGCTTCCTGGGGAATGAGATCTCAATCTTAAGAGCACACTACATGATGTAGCAGTAAAAATGTACATATACAAGCTTAGAGAGCTTTCATCCTGTGATCACAAACAGAAGGGGAGTGCTGTTTATCAGAGAAATACAAACCCTTGCTAAAATACTTACATTAGCTTCTTCCGGGCCCTTACTCATTGAAAAATAAATTCTTGAATGAGTAGGCGATAGAGTTTGCACACACGAAATATCTTTTTCCGTACACATATTGTAAGATCTTTTGAACACCTAGTAGATTAAAGTATTTAGAGATCCCTACCACAGAAAAAATAAAGAATTCAGTCTTCAAAAATTCAAAAAAGAATGGATAAAGGAGTAATGGAATACTTGAACAGGTCTTTACACTGAACAGTAGCTTTAAAAAACAAGAAATACATAAATAAAATCCCCACAAAACAGCTACCTGTTCAGAAGTAAGATTGGAAGTGAATTTTCATCAAAACTTCACTTTAATTTCTCCATTCCAAAATATCAAGAGTTAGTTTTAAAACTGACAGATTATCGTATGATCTTTATTTTTTAAAGAGTTTGAATAGTAACTTAAGTATTTTCTTATTGGAGAGTTCAGAAAGTATCTTCCACTTCACAGCAGAAAAGTAGAACCATAAAACTTGTAACACATACATACAGCATTTGCAAACAGAATTTGCTAAGTTAGTTTCATTAAGTAGTTACCAGTATTACTAGAAATCATTGGCTATGTGGACAAAACATGGCAGGTACATAGCTTTGAAATGAGTTACAGCTAGTTTTGCTGCATTAGTCTGCAATTTTAAAGAGAGCTGGCTTTGCAACCACCCTTCCATCTGAGGATACTGATCCCCAACATCACAAGTGTCAGAATGGCATCTATACATCTGGCTGCTTTGCTTAAACTGCCAGTGCGTAACAGTTTGCATTAAGATACCGGACTCAGTGAAGCTTCCCAAAGTGTAGACACCCGCTGCATTTTGCCATTGTAAGTGCAGTGATGATACCATCAGGAAAAGGGGCAAAGAACACAAGCAGCATTCAAATCTTCAATGACTACAGCACCCTGTGCGCATACCAAGCCACTGCATAAGACTTTGGCTTTGACATAAGGAAAAGTTTTACCTCTATTTTCTTACATTCTCCAAATCGCTACAAGTGTCAAGTAAGATAAAAAGTACAATTTATCCACTGAATGTGAAGTTATCAAAATCTCTGATTAAAATGAGGCATTCAAGAAGAGGACAACTACTATTAACAAGTGCTGCTGAATCCTTAGAGAAGAGCGTAGGACACAGCAAATAGTGTTTAGAAGTGGATTACTCTGCTTTACGTTATTGGTAAGGCTGCTACTTTTCTCCTAACTATTTTTTGTAAGTCCTTTAGTTTTGCAGGTTGTCTTCTTTTTAGCCCTGGGAAAGTCAGGTTATACCTATACACATCAAGGCAGAATAGAACAATACTGCAAGAGAGAAGCAAGGAAGACAGGAATGATTTTACTCAGCCCCCTCCTAAAGACATGGTACATATACTTAATTCAAAAGGTATAGATGTAGCTCAGAAAATGGAACAGAACCCACTCTCTGAACCTCAGCACAAGTGCCAGAGAACAGCTTGTGCCTATTCAGCTATATTATGTCCCCTTCCATATTGCTTACTGAGAACAGTCCCCAGACTGTTAATCCATGAACACTGCTCAAATTTTCTGGGAGGGTATGAATTGGCCCAGACCAATTAATTGGCCTAGACCAAAATTATGCCAGAGAATGGCTAATAGGCCTATAGCACAAACAGCACACGTTCTAGCCCTCTTTTGTATACTAGTATAAATAAAAACAGACACCATAATGTCAAAATCTGGTTGTGCACTGCAGTGTCCTGGCTGAGAACTTCACGTTGCAGTGAAGTTCTTCTGCAGAGGTTTCACAGAAGTTTACTGCTGTTGCCTGAAAGCTTTGGTAGATCCACTAAAGTCTCCAGTTACACTTTCACCAGTTACAGCAGTGATTATACAGCATATGAACATTAACAGGAATATGACATCAACTGAAAGAACGAACTCTGGAGCATTCACACATTTTCTATGAAACTAATGGTAAAAAAAAATTCCTGTAAGTCTACATACTTTACATACTTTAGCTGTTGCTCATGTGCTTGTTTCTGTGAGCAAGGATATATGAGAAAAGAGAAGAAAGGTTTATTTTGGTTTGTTTTCTGTGAAGTTTTTAGTGGCTCAGTCATACTGAGTGACTTCTGAGATCTCTTTGGGGTGAGACATACTGATTTAGATCAGGATTAAAAAAAAGCCAATTCTTAACTCTGCTACTGACCTCGGTGTGACCAGGTGCAAGCCACATCACCCCTCTGTGCCTCTAATTTCTTTTTCCTTTTTGTCTCTCTTCACTCATCTTTAGTCTAAGTGATAAATTCTGTGGGAAGACACTGCAATGTCCATACAGTGCATAAAGAACCTGAGGACTCCTCCTAAAACACAAAAAATATTCCTTTTAAAACTGAAAAATCACCACAAGAAAAACATTTTGTCAAGATGCTTTGATTCCAACAGTTTTCCTAAAACTCATATGCACAGCAGATTACTGACAGAAAACTTGCCCAATTTCTAGTAATTTTCCACAATCTTTTCTTGACTGCCTAGATTTTCAGATCTGTAACGTTCCCTCAGGGATTTGAGGGTAGGACGCTGATGCTCCTAGAAAGCGCAGTTCTACTGCAGCCCATGAAGCAGACTGTGCTAGGATGAAAAGTCCCACCTCTCTTCTGCAGAGAATTTTAGAAGTGCTGGCTTGCGATTTCCAAACAGAATAAGCTAAATCTCGAAAAAGTTATTTTGCTCTGTGGAAGCAAAATAACTTTCTCCATTTCATACTACTACTGTTAACAATAGACTTAAAAAAATTTGTTGTGCCTGAATATTCATTGGTCTTCAGACAAATCTAAAGAGAATAGTATGGAGTCTGATATAAATAAAACTTATTGGGTGGCCGACAGAACAAATTTAGCTGAAGCTGAACGAATTTCCGAAGGCTTATCTAAGAAGCAGGATTATTTCCCTGTTTGCTGTACCTCTTCCTACATTCTATCCTTTTGAATATGTGTGCATCTGCATGCCCATAAACCACTTCTAAGTCACAAAGAAAAAGCACATTACCCTTATGATATTAGGAAAGTTGCTGGATGTAAGAGGGAAGACCAGCATGGAACAGATTATTTCAGTTGGAAGGGACCTGCAATGATCATCTAGTCCAACTGCCTGAGTAATTCAAAGCTGACCAAGAGTTAAAGCATCTTAAGGGCATTGTCTCAATGCCTCCTAAACAGTGACAGGCTTGGGGCATTGACCACCTCCTCAGGAAGCCTATTCCAGTGTTTGACCATCCTCTCATTAAGGAAATGCTTCATAATCACAGAATGCTGGGGATTGGAAGGGCCCTCTGGAGATCATCTAGTCCAACCCCCCTGCTAAAGCAGGTGCCCCCAGAGCAGGTTGCACAGGAATGAGTCCAGGCAGGTTTTGAATATCTCCAGAGAAGGAGACTCCACAGCCTCCCTGGGCAGCCTGTGCCAGGGCTCTGGCACCCTCACAGTAAAGAAGTTCTTCCTCATGTTCAGGTGGAATTGCCTGTGCTCCAGTTGGTGCCCGTTGCCCCTTTTCCTATTGCTGGGCACCACTGAAAAGAGCCTGGCCCCATACTCTTGACACCCACCCTTTAGATATTGATCAGCAGTGATGAGATACCCTCTCAGCCTTCTCTTCTCCAGGCTGAACAGACCCAGGTCTCTCAGCCTTTCCCCACAAGAGAGATGCTCCAGTCCCCTCATCATCTTCGTTGCCCTCCGCTGCACTCTCCCCAGTCATTCACTGTCTCTCTTGACCTGGGGAGCCCCAAAATGGACACAGTACTCCAGATGTGGCCTCCCAAGGGCAGAGTAGAGGGGGAGGATCACCTCCCTCAACCTGCTGGCCACACTCTTCTCAGTGCACCCCAGGGCACCATTGGCCTTCCTGGCCACAAGGGCACATTGCTGGCTTGTGTTGAACCTGTTGTCCACCAGCACTCCCAGGTCCTTCTCTGCAGAGCTGCTCTCCAGCAGGTCAGCCCCCAACCTGTAGTGCTGCACAGGGTTGTCCCTTCCGAGGTGCAGGACCCTACACTTGCCTTTGTTGAACTTCATCAAATTCCTCTCTGCCCAACTCTCCAGCCTGTCCAGGTCAAGTTGAATGGCAGCACAGCCTTCTGGTGAGTGAATGTCCAGCCTAAACACATCCTATCACTGGATATCCAGGAGAAGAGCTGCAGAGAGCAATGAGGTCATCCCCCAGCCTCCTTTTCTCCAGCCCTTTCACAAGCTTTGTTCCCCTCCTCTTCACATCCTTCTTTAATCATGGGGCCCAGAACTGCACACAGCACTCCAGGTGTGGCCACACCAACACTGAATACAGTGGGATAATCACCTCTTTTGACCACCGGGTTATACCATGTTTGATGCACCCCAGGATGCGGTTTGCCCTCTTGGCTGCCGGGGCACGCTGCTGACTCCTACTGAGCAGGCTGTCAGCCAGCACTCCCAGATCCCTCTCTGCAGGGCTGCTCTCCAGCCACTCCTCTCCCAATTCTTACTTGGGCCTGGCATTACTCTACCCTCGGTAGCATTTGGGCTTGTTAAATTTCATCCCATTTGCCACTAGGAAAGGGGCACAAGGCTCACAAGCTACTGAACAGATGATAATCCTTGCATAGTCAACTGAGGCAAAGTTGAAGCAATCCATAAAACTAAGTTATGCTTGCTGTTTTCCTGAGAAATTCCATGCAGAAAGATCACAACTAGCCCCAGATCTCCACCACGTTTTTTCTTTTCTTTTGAGAGCAAGCAAGCCAGAACATAAGAAGCCATACAAACAGCACAGCTGCCACACTATTAAATCTCAGATTATTTGCACCTTACTGTGTAGTCATGACAAATTAATCTATATTAACCCTGTAGTCATGACTTAATTCTGTCATCTCAAGCCAAATCTGTGGACTTCCACATCTTTTGATCAAAAAAACTATTAAATCAGAAGGCATGCAATTTTAACACAGGAAAAAAAGTCTTTCCAATTCAACTTTAAAAAAAAGCAACTGGGGCAGGTAGGTGTGTGTGTGGGTGTAAAAAAAAATAAAATCAAAAAGTCTGAAGTCAGATGAAAGGCAGATAGGATACTCCTAGCAGGAGTATAGGCAGATAGGATACGCCAAGCAGCCAGCCTGGTTGGGAAAAGGTAACAGGCACAAATAATGACACACACCAGAAAGGAGATGTACATGATTACCTCCTCTAACATGGAGAGCACCACTGAGTCAAGGACACAAGGAGGGTGGAACAGCTTAAGTAGTGGTCTGGACTTCATGACCTGCAGGATGACTCTCACAGTAGAAGAGACAGTGTACTAGAATTCATATCACTGGTGAGCTTTTAATCATCATTTAGCATGCCTGCACACTACAAGACTTCTAACCCTTCACAATACCGTCATATCCACGTGGGATGAAAGTGTGGCTAATAAACTGCCTAAAACTGGCCAAGGCTATTTATGTTGCTAAATTTAGGTGGCCTGGAAAAGTACTTCAACACTGTACCTCTACAGCACTGAAAAGCAGAGACGAGCCTGCACAGAGCACAAGCAGTCACACATACTAGCTAGACACGGGGAGCAAAGGCTTCCTAAACTTGCTCACCAGCAGAGCAGCAAGCACCAGGATGGTGCTGTACTGCTCCTCTCGTTGCTGTGCAGGTCCCAAGGTCCAGCTAATTCTGACCTCAGGCACAGCCAACTCAGTTATATTTCATGTCAATCCAAAGACACCCACACTGCATACATTCTCCTTCTTTCATTGCACTATTTGTCACTTGCATCAAAATTAGGAGCCTACATGGCAAATCTAATCTAAATTCAGTTTTCTGTTTGACTAATTTACTGGAAGTCAATGCTTAGAAAACTCAGGGAGAACAAAACCAATTAATATGTAGCCTCTCATACAATATACATTAAAAAAAGCTGAGAGTTAATTGAAAACAGTTGATCCCTAATTTTACAAAATCATTCAGTACAGCAAGTCTTAAGAGAAAAATCCTGGAAGTCTTTTTGATCCTTGTTTTATTTCTGAAAGAACTAATGACACTGCTGTAGAAAGAGGTCAGTTCACACAGCTTTTCTGAATGAACAACAATGCTGTGAAAACTGGGATTGATTGATGGCCTACTGTTTGCGTCATTATGTCCAAATGTTTAACATTTGAGTCTTCAAGGAAGCATGAGACAAAAATCAAAACAAGTTTTATGAAGACTTCAACAACACTGGCAAATTAAAATTGCATCCAGAATTGTTTAGACATGATAGCAGTGGAAGAAAACAGTTTCCTACTGCATTATACAGTTTTTTATCTTTGCATTATGCACAATGTCTTAAATTTCTGGTGTGGAAGAGGAAAGAAGTGTTTCCCTCCCCCAGAACAACTCTGTTTTCTATAGTTTTAACCCTTTGCCTCTTCAAAGCGTTCTGTTGAACTCAACACTGTTTCCTCTTGCAGTTGTTTCTCTGTAGTTATGTAAGATCACACTGTGTTCATCCCCTTCTCCTACCAAGATGACTCACCATTTCTAAATGAACTGTTTACAGTATTAGGATGTTTTTTTACAGGAACCTCACAAATGTCTACTAAACAAATTATTATTTTTTTTTAAATTGCTGTGAATTATTTTCAGTAGTTTTTTTTGAATTTGATAAACTCTGAAGTTCAGAACTGATATCACTACTTCTGGAAACAAAGGCCCCTTAATTGGCAACAGGAACACCTATCATCACAATCATAAAACTGTGGGGAAATGCAGCATGACCTCTCTAGCAGCAACAGATAGATAACATTTAATTTTATTTATCTGTCATAAATGACACTGTTGCTGTAAGCAGGTAGCCTAATCTACATAATCTCAGTAAGATGTTATTAGACAGTGGGGAAAAAATAGTCACGGTGCTCTCTCCTTCAGTCACAGACAATTAATTTTGTTATTCAGCAGTTTTGTAACGAACATCCATAATTAATGCGTTCTACATATCAGCTATGTGACCTTATGCTATGTTTGCACACAACAGAATGGTCTTAACATCCTGTCTTCCTTACCTGCACAGAAACTATAACTATGCAGTCTAAGAGACCACAGGCAATATCAAGCTTCATCTTAGCCTGTTCCTTCACAATACACTTAATCTTCTCACAAATAGTAGTAACTCGCAAGTGATTTAAGAGATCGCCTAATCTTCTGGAACTGGAACTACTGCTGACAATTCCACTTTACCACACAAGAACTGTCCAATTAAAGGATCAACTTTTGTCTGTGTAAGTGGCATCCACAAGCATAGGAAAAAAAGATCAGACAACGAGTTTACAAGCTGTAGCATGAATAGTCAGAATAATCCAATTCTAACCCTGGAGTCCTCATGAATGGGTGTTTCATATTAAAATAAAAAAGACATCTGTCATGAGCTCAGATTCAAAACTACATGATGCACAGCCTATGAGAAGTAAAAATAGGATTTAAACTGTTGCCTGGAAAGGATCTTTGTACAATTTCAGGAGTGTAAAACCGTGAACAAAAGCAGAACACTGGACAATTTTATTCTGAACTTCCCTGAGTAACCAGGACGTTAGCCTTCTTGGAGGACCATCTGAAAACCAAGAGATCTAAACTTGGAAATAGAAGAACGTTGACAGAGACACAGCTATCTAAATATTTCAGATTTTCATATCAAATGGTACAAAAAACTGTTGGAAAACTCAATGAAACCAAAATAGAAGTATAGATAATAGAACACCACAGGACAAAACGATGGAAAGCAAGAACAAAGAACTAAAGCAGAAGTGACAATGACTAACCACTTCCCGAAGATCTAGATCTACTTCTATTAGGGAATCAGCTAAGGTTTGAAAAACTACAAAAACAGTTAAAATTATGGTGGGCTTAGTGAAAGAAGCAGCAGAGCCAGTTTTAAAGGATGCAAAAGCATATATTAAAAGAGTAACAAAGGACAGCAAGTGTTACGTATGAATAGAGGTATTGAAGGAACACGATGCAGGAAAGAGAAAGGAAACAGCTCCATTGACATGAAAGAAAATAAAATGGGTCAACACAAGTTGAAAAAAGAACTGAAAAATAAGTGCTACTTTTTCATGATGCTGGGATCAAGATCAGAAACAATTAAACACTGCCCAAAACCTAAATGACTAGCTTGCCTTGGTTTTAAGTACCAACAACTAGGGGGAAACAAATGTAAAAACAGCTGAGAACTAAACACAGTTGAATACGCTCAAATTGCAGAACTTGCAAAGTTTTACTTTAAAAGACTGAGAATTGAATGAAATGGCACATCTCCTAAAAAGGATTCCAAATAACTCTAGGACGTCAGGAATGTTAGTCCATGAATAGCAAGCTAAGTATTATCTGTACAACCACAGAACTCCCAAGTTCGATTTCAATTGTATGCAGCCTTTACACAAATTTAAGTAAACAATAATTATGGAAATATAGTAAATAAAAAATGTACCAACACACAGCATAAGCTTACCCACAGTAAAATTTGAGACTGAGGTGTCTTTCTTCCATGAACTGCTGTGTAACGGATAAATTACAATTTATTATTGCACTAACTAAAAAACAAATAACAGGCTTTAAAGAGAGATTACAGTAGGCTGCAATACAGAGGAAGTGATTACTGGATTAGTTTGTGTTTGAGAACATTAATTTTAACATTTATTAAACACTACAAGGAGGACTTCACTGCTTCCCTTCATGTCAACACAGGAGGATCAGAACAAAGAAAAAAAACCTGAAACAAATTAAATGCATCAATATTAAATGCAAGATGATGCACTTTGTGATGACTTGGTCTTACTATTTCTGTTGCCACATAACCACAACCACTGCCTGCGAAGCAGCTAAACAGGCAAAGAAAAACTACTCAGCTAATAAGAAAATACCTGATTTAACACATTTGCTGTCTAAATACTCATTTAGACAGAAAATTAGAGAGGGTTGTATTAGATCAGTTCTAACCTAGTCTTCCAGAAGGAAGTACTGTACAATACTGCCGTAGGAGTAAGGCATAGTGAAAAAAGAGCATTTTCTCTGAAGGTTCTCTCAACGTTTTATTATTCTTATGGACGTTTGCTACTAATAAAGGTAGCCATTCTCCTTGTTGTTCTAGAGGAACAGGGTATCCTTTACAGTCAAGACAATGCATGTTATTGCCAAAATTTTAAGAACTGTACTGGCTTCTCAGTGCTTGTTCTAATTCAAAGTACTGCTTTTCTTCACACTTTCTGATCATTACTGGTAATGTATGAATTGCACAATATGTGTTTTGACAAACAGGTTCCAAACTGCTATACTTTGCGACAACTCCACTGCCGTGATTAAGGACAAAATAAGATCACGTTAACACATTTGCAGTCTGAAGAGTTAACGGGTAGACTCTAAGTAGAAGCCACTCTTTCCTTTGGTCTAACAATGCCCATGACAAAAACCCTTTAACTTTTATGCATCAGTTATCCTCTGATGAACAGTTTAAGGGGATGAAACTATTTAGCAACCCAGAAAGGTGAGCACTGTACAGCATTCATTAAGCAGGATAATATATACATAATTGAATAAAGGACCAGTTTGAGGAGAGATAGAAGTATGGGTTGGGATAATAACTGCTCAAGTTTTTATTTTTTAGAGCACTTCAACAAACAATAAAAGCTTTGAATAAATAGTTTCATAAGCTGATTTAAATAAAACGCAGTAGCTAAACAGTTACCCACAGGCTGCAACAGTCCAAAGTAACATTGACACAGTATTTTACAAAGACCTTTTTCACTATCAATGTTTCAGTGTCACTATTCAACCTGTTGTAGTTCTGACAATACTCTTTACATTGTGTTTTCAACTGTTGGTAATCAACATAAGATATTCCGTCCATATATATAAAAATACATTTTTTCATTGAAATATTTTTTTCTCACCACAGTTAAAAGAGAGACTTAATTATATCCATGTTTCCTAAAGCAAAGGCATATAGACACTGTGGGTGTTCTTGAAACCCTTCCCTCCCTCTTCTTGTGGTGGCCCCTAAATATCTGCCAGCAGGAACAGCTCATATATATGGCTACAAATGCTGAGTCTGAAAATCATATATTCTATGTGTTCCCACGGCACAAAGCTCAGTTACGGATGTCACCATAGACAAGCAATCACCACAATTAACACGAAGCTTCCAGTTGAATGAAAAGTCATTCGAAAAGAGAAAACCATAGAGGGGAAAAAAAAAGCTCAACAGATGGAGAAAAACAGAAAGAAAGAGAAGCTCATACTGATTGTGTTGCACTGATGAAAAGATGCAGTTCATGTTATCGATGCATAAATTCACTAAAGAGGGGGGTTAAAAAACACTATCGGAAAAATATCTAAACTACTTTTTGGAAACAAGAGTGACAGAGGTTGAAAACAACTTGCTTCATCAATATCTATTATGTCTTTAAGCATATATTTTCCGAGATACTACTTTTTTCCTTTGTTCAGAAAAATTAAGCCGATTTAAACTTTGTAACACTGAATAAACTGAAAATCCAGATGTGCAAAAGTTTGCCATCATTTTCTAACGTACCTTTGACAATGCATTCTATTTTGTTACAACATTATTTTAATGCCTTGACCAGAATAAATATAAATTGTAGATTAACACAAAACATAAAAGTTTACAAGAACAAAAATTAGAAGATACTAAAAAACGTCCAAAGAGGACAATTTGAATGAAATTCAAACAGTCATGACCACAAGCTATTTTTCTTCAGAAACTGTTTCATCAAGATTTTCCTGGGGAAAGAGACTGTATTATCATCATTTTACAGATCGCATACTGAAGTCAAAGAAACATTGTGGCCAGAAGTATCCGTTTTTTGGAGGGTGGGAGAGAATAAGAGTAATGAGAGGCCCAGAACTTGACTTCAGAGAGTGCCTGGTGTTTGCATACTCAAAGTCCCAGACCTATCACTGATTCCAAGTACAAGCAAGCAAGCTGTTCAGCAGAACATCAACGCTGAACACTGGATTTTTCCGATGCTCCTCTCTAAAATGGGTGGTTTTGTAACATTCTGCTTGCCTAGTATCACATATGAATGAACTCCCTAGGTGAGAAAGAACTGAATTCAATTCCCAAAGGCAGTGTTCAGCTGCCTAAATTATAATACTTCCTGAAGTACGTTCATTCCCCATCCATCACTTCAACAATCAGGACAATGATTTTTCACTACACAGCCCTGACACTAAAACATGCCCAGCTTGTCCAGGAAGACAAAAGTCTCACAGAAAGCAAAGGGAGATGAGAGGTGTAGAGTGATTACAAGCTGCATAATGATCTGTGTGCACGCGTATGGAAATTGTACAGGCAGTCTACAACTCTGATGCCTCTTCAATTTCAAATATTCAACTTCAAACAGATACAACTACTTTAGGAGAAAAACATTTAAGCATAGTCAAAAAATGCTTGCAAATTAAATTCTCATATGCCCATAAAATGGACAGAAACACTCAGCTCTACAATCTCCTCTTCATTTTGAACTGATGGAGCATCTATTGACAGAGGAAGATTGTTAAAACTCTCAGTGAACCGGCACCAGAGAGGAAATGAGTTGACTGAGTGGGTTTCACAGAGACTTCAGCGGCACAGACATGCTGAGGTTCTGTAGGCTCAGGAGTCTAGTTCACTGTCCTGGTTTGGTGGAAAAGGGAGAAGCATGTCCTTGTTATGGCTGCTAACATTTCTTCTATAGGCAAAACTTCAAAGTGGCACTATGCAGTCTGGTGAGTTAGTGGGGGGGGTTTAATAGCTCAAAGCTGTATTAGAGCATGAACGCTTAACACAGTGCACATTACATTTGAACAGCAAATGAGATGAGTGGATCAAGCCAAGCAAGAGAATAATCAAAGTCCACTTATTGGCTAAGCTGAATCATCAGTGAACAAAGTATGATGAACTGAAGCAGTCAAGTCTAAAACAGTGGCGCCCTTCAAACCTCTTAAGTGCACAGACCATACCTGTGCATGTTCCTCAGCAGTAATAATCACCCTGTCATGGGCACCTCAGGTCATTTTCTGTAAGTCTGATCCTTTCCCTATCACCCCTCCATTTTGTCTTAGTTCTTCTTCTTCCTAGGTCTTTTTTCCTTTCTATGTTGCCATGCTTAATTTTCTCCTTTGTATTCCTGTCTGGGGTGCAGTCTACTGGTACGGCAAACCCCAAACAAGTTTTCCCCAGTCCCTTAACCTGACTATCTCCAGCTCCATCTGACCACCTATCTACCTGCATCTTCTTGTTCTGCCAGTGCAAAGTGCCCTTTTGGACTTTTGATTCAATTTGTTTCTCCAAACCATCTGACTCACTTTGCCAGCAGGACTTCCAGTCCCATTCTTTCATGGATGCCTTGCACAATCTCAGTGTATGATCTACATGCAATAAGCTTCTTTTTCTCCCTCATCCTTTTATCATCCCCTAACCCACTTACTCTGTCCAGGTGTTCACAGTTATGTCAGTTTTTGGCTTTTGCCCCAGTCTCTTTCATCCTGCCACATTGTTTGTAGTCGCTCTCCCCATCACATTTAATGACTCCCAGATCTGTCATTGTCTTCCAAATTACTTGTTCCATCACTCTGCCTCCTGGCTCTATGTATCAGTCTACCCCCATATTTCCTCAAGAGTTCACAGTATTTTCTGCGTTTAGCTCACTTTTCCTTCTGTTACCTACCAGAAGAGAATAACACTCAGAATATAAGAGGAACAACTGAACAGCGCAACAACACAAAGCTGCATTATAGGAGAAATTCTGCTGAACCCTAGATAGCTCACATCCACGTAATGGATCAAAGTTATTAAACTCTAAGTTTGCAAGTTGCTCAAACTAGGCCAATTTTAAGCAGATTCAGACAGGAACAGACAAGTATATTCCAATACAAGGAAAACTTTCTGCCAAACTTCAAATTGCTCCTCCTAAGTATAAGGGTAGTTTCTACTTTAGTTTCTTTTCTTCCAAATAATCACCATTTCTTGTCCCCACTGAGTAAAATGTATAGGATTTTTTTTTCTAACAAAAATGAAGCAAGCAATTAGCATAGCATATTTCTATCCTGCTATTTAAGGTTGGTGCATTTGGCGACATCTGAAAAGACAACCTACTAATGGGAAACATCACGTCACTGGTACTCAGATAAAATTACATTACATTTGTGCTTTTAATAAAGGCAGTAACTAGCACATTCTTCATCTGCAGCTTTACCAAATCCACATAAAAATCATCCATTATTATCCTGGAATAACTTTTGCACAAATGCTTTTTGAGTTCCTTTCATTTAACTTGTGCTCTTGACTGCTTTCCAAGTCACAATGCATCATCCTTCTTACTCCTTTCATTAAAATTCATTTTGTACCTTTTCACTGGTGTCTGTAGGATTCCCACACTTAAGTATTAAAGATGGTTAAACTTGCTTGTGTTAACATTCAATTATCTATCTGTATCTTGCTATATCTTTCAGACAGTTAGTTTAAAGCATTATCTAAGATTATGCTCTAAAATTCATAGAAGCTTTAGGAAAAATGGACACATGGCTAGCAGTGTTCCATATTTTTCTTACCTTTTGTTAATTTTGGAAATTGTTTCCACGTGTTAACAAGCATTAAACAGACTTAACTTACATAACTTTTACATTTATCCCACCTAGAAAGTATATCAAAGTTCCAATAGTTATAATCGTTGAGGCTAAAGTAACATCCAGAAATGCTTATTTCTCCAAATAAGTGCTGATCAACAGATGCTATTGGTTGAAATGATATAATGCTACATGAACTAATTGGTATGTTGTCACACAATACTACTTAGTGCCCAATACAAACTATTAGATACTTGCAACAATCTCTTTCTTTTCTGGTATGTTTTTAAAGGCTGGGCTTCAACAGTGAAAAAAGGATTTTGAAAACATCTTCAATTTCTATCAATTTTGGAGTTTTACATACGAAAAGTTTATGCAATACAACATTAAAGGTAACTTAAAACTTCTGTTCGCAGTGCTTTAAGAATATTTGTTAAAAATGGAATAAAAACATTCACATTATTTTCTAAGAACAGCGTAATGGCAAAGTAGTACACGAATTTTAAAATAAAACTTCCAGATACTAATTTTTCAAGAGTGCCTAAGGACTCAATCTTATCCTCTCCAAACACTGCAGGTGATGTACAGTGAGCGCACCAGAGGACCAGGGAGGTGTGAAATCCTAAACTCTGGTATTGAGACAGTTCTACCTCCAAAATCTTCATATTAAAAAAATAAAAATCAAACAATAAACCAACAGATAAAATTATCTTACTGGACAACAGTTTTTTCTACAGTACCTTCAGAGGTGATAGCACTAGGACACACATCTTTTAGCAGATCTCCCAAAGTATGGAACTGTCCTCCTGAAGCAATTGGTCGAAATAGCTTCTGTATAAAAGGTCTCTCTGTTGTGGCCTGTTTTAAGAACAAAATCAGCAAAAACCAATAATTTAAGGACCATGCAAATATGCAGTACTACTATTTGAGACAGACAGAAGATAAGACAGAACAAGAGGCTGCAGCAGAAACGACATCTGGCATTTCCTTTTTTTTCCTCCCCCCTTGCATGCCATGCATAGCATGAAATGCAGGGAAGGTTTTGGTTAACAATCGAAAGTAAGTTGACACTCCACAAAACTGTGAAGATAATTTATAAACAGTGTCATGGATATAAAAGTGTTAATTTTTTTTCTCTTTAAACCCTTCTGATAGGGTTACAACGTCTGTTTGAACAAAACATTTCAATATATTCTCGTAGAACAAGCAATGAGCACAACTCAGCAGCTTAACATCGGCCTGTACGTTTTGCCAAGTCAAAGCAATACTGTAACAAAGATCCAACACCTTCTGCAATAGTCTATCTTCCTCCATGTAGAAACACATTAAACACTAGCTCAAAGCCAGGCGAATTTTTTACAGTAGATTTTATGTTAAAAACCTCAAACTATTTCAGCCGCAAGAAATAGCACAATTAAAAAAATAATGTTGTGCTTGGACAGGCAACCTAGAGTCTTCTGCCTACTTAAGGAATGAGTCAAATGTAAAGAACATATATGCCCCACTTCTTCTGCAGATATACACAGGAATTCAGAATTATTTCAACTATGGGTGCTGTTAGATTTTGCACATCATAATTTCTTTTGGAGACAAAAAAAGCAAATTGACTGGCAGTAACTACTGTCAGTCACTGTCTGCAACATAGGCAATAGAAGTCCTAATGCTGCAGAAGAAGAAAAGCAGCTTACGGGATCTAGAGATGCACTCTTTTAAGAACTGTGGTTACGTTAAAGTAACCCCCTTCTTTAAGTATCTGTATAAGCAAACCCGGGGTCAGCAAGCATTTGATATTGAAAGGACAGGAAAAGGGGTTTTTTTTTCTGACAACCTGGCCTCTCCTCCTCCCAAACTGGGTACCTGAGCCAGAAAACAGAAATTAAAAACCTCATATTCAACCAACACAAAAACTTTAATCAAGCTCTAAATTGTTGCTGACAGAATTTGCTAGCAGCTAACTCCAGAAAGCAGCTGATCCGGCCTGCATTCCAGGTGACTGGGCTTCAGTAATTACACTTTCACCACATAGTATCTTAATTGGAAAAAGCCATGCAAGCTACTGCCCCTTCCAAATTTAGCTTCCTACCACTCAGAAGGGGGTTCCTGTCCTACCACGGTAATTAAAAAATACAAACAAATCAACACAAATTCAGCATCAAGAAGTATTTTATCTGCTGGTGGAGGTTTTTGGAAAAAAATAAACAGCAAGTATAGTAAAAAATTTGAAAGTTAAAAATTAATTTTGAAGCAATTTACGATGTGGTTTCTGTCACCTACCTACAAGAAAAGCCACAAGCATTAGAGTAACCATGACAACTTATTTACCATTCACCTCTGAAACAGCAGGGCAAGGAGACTTTTCCTAAGAGCAGTACACTACCTCAAAGTAATTCCAGGGTAGCGCAATGGAGAATTGTTGACACACAGCTACTTGTTACTTCTTGCCAAGTCTCCAAAATTGAAAAAATCGGGGTTTTTTCCAGTTTTTCATATGAAGACTGATCAGAAAGAGTTGGCTAGCTGCTGTAGTCAATTCTCCATGTCCTCAGGGTAGCAAAATGTGGATACAAACAGCACTAATGAAATGTCTGAACATTTGAAAAATGATGGGAGGCACGCAGCCAAGCAGGATCCACCTCAGACAGATCCACACTTGAGAAGTGAACTCTGGCACATTATATTGAAGAAGTGCACCTTCAAAACATTAAAATAAAAAGAAAAAAAGAAAAAAGGACAAAACCCCCAAAATACTATTATAGCCAAAACAATTTTCTATCATTTTATTTAAAAAAAAAATAATCATTCACAGAAGTCTAATCACAGCTCCCAAGTGCTTACCATCTGGAGTAGCAGAAGTGGAAATAAACACCAGAAGAAGGATGCAGGCAAAAGTGGTTATCATGAATAGACTTAAGATAAGAATTTCCCAAGTGCATGTTGCAGTTTCTAATTATTTATTAATAAATTACAATCAGTTTTTTCCTAGTTACCGTAACTTAATACCATATTACAACAAGAAGGAAAAGCCAAAGATGTATTTTCTGAAGTCTCTCACGCGGCTGCTGACTGCTGTAAAGCAACATCTTCAGCTGCTATCACGAAACATTATAGAAAATTAATTCAATTTTCCATTTTAAGTGTTGAGCAATACAGATGTGCCAACATAAATAAAAATCACTGATCTCCATCAATGTTAAAACGATAAAAGTAACTTCATGTTGTTTATACAAAGATTGTGTTTTAGAAGTATACTTCTGTGGGCAGAGTATTACCCCAACATGCTTACGTTTCTTACCTCCCATGCAGCAGATGCTTTATGCATTAAAAGAGTCAAAAGAAAAGTCCCATCCTATAATCTAGAATGCTTATAGGATAACTTTTCAAAGTATCTTAGTCATATGGCAGCATAAATAATTTAAAAAAGATTTTACTGTCGAGTCTTTTGAAGTGTAGTAGCTAGTAATACAAGCCCAACTTGACTACAGTTTTCTACGCTAGTATTTACTACAACACATGAAGAAACAGCCAACATGTGTAAGTGCATAATAAAGTTGTGTTTCGTACAGTATTTGCTTAATCAATCATGCAAAATAGTACTATCTAATCTAACCCACAAAGACATCACTGCATAACTGTTAACTAATAATGATTTGAAATAACCTACATCAGGCCTAAAGCATGTATTTGTACAGTATCCTTTGCTTTTTCTTTTTTTTTTTCTTTTTCCTACTAAGATTTTTATAGCTTCAACAGCATATAGTTACTTTATTTTACTATCTAGCCTCAATGTAGCTGTGAGCTGTTAAAAAGATGCTGGATGCATCTGCAGGATGCAACAGGTGAGAGTCGATCAGTAACTGCTGATGACAGATGTACAAAGGAAATGCCTTCAAGTATATGAGCATACTAAGACAGTCACCTGGTCCAAAATTTGCAGTGCTGATCATGTCCACAATTTACTATCAAATCATCAATTTTTTATGAAAGCAAATATTCAACTCTAAGTTAACATACTTTCCAGAAAGTTGGACTTAATTATTGCAACAGAAATTTCTCACTCTTCTATCCTACTACACAGCACCACAAATCTCATGCTTTGCAGAACAAATGAAGACTTCACTTCTCTTAAAGAAAGTTTAAACAATAACAGGGATAGGAAAGTGACAGTGAAAACAAAGTTACACTACAGTGAGAAAAAATAGATTAAAATTACTTATTCAGGTGTACAGCTATTGAACAGTTATAGGTGAGGGGAAGTTTTAAGAGGCCCTTTAAGGCAGCACAAAGCCTCAAAGGATTAGAGACAAGCTATACAGTTACATATTGTGTTAGCAATTATAACTCTCTTTCTTCCCTACCATCCTGCCAAAAAAAAGAGCAGTCAGCTTGCCTGGTCCTTTTCAGAATCAACAGAACACCAAACACTGCATGAAATCCACAATTTAATTAGTCAGATATTTTATACAGGATGCATCTTAAAATGAAAAACATAACTCATGAACTCCTGAGTTTTAATCTGGAAAAATTACAGAGTTACCAGTATTCCGATCTAGAGGAAGGGATTTGGATTTTCTGCCTAAATACTCTGCTGCTACTCTAACAGTATTCAAACAAATAAAAGTTACCATATGTATTGAACTAACAAAGTAAAAAAAGAATTCCTTACAATTCCCACATCTGCACAAGCTGGCAGCCTAAAACTGTAAAACTTGAGACTTCCCTACATACTCCACCGTATTTTCAATAACTTGCCAAGTTCATAGTGTGTGCTGTTTTGTAATAAACCACTTTACACTAAAAAACTCTCATAATTTAAACTTATCGTTTTGTTTAAACCAATTTAAACTCAACAAAGAAGCTTTAAAAATAATAGTAAGAGTTTACGTAATGATTTAACTTATTTTATATGAAAAGGGAAGTACAGGAAAGTAACTACTTCCTGAAAATGAAATTAATTATATGCATTTTATTAAATATCTATACAGGTACATTTTCCATATATTTTCTGATATGTCTTCTGCTTTGTAGAAATGTTTTCAATTAAAAATCTCAATGAACAATGAAAAAGTGACTAATTGAAAAGATGACGAATTGCTGTAGTCACAGAACCATCGTAATACCATGTCTGTCAAAGCAAGATACTGCAAAGCACTACCTGAAATCCTGCTCTTTCACTGGTGCTGAGACGCAGTTTTTCTGCTGGTGTTTCTGAGTGTGTATCTTTGGCTTCTTTTTGTTTAATATGAGACCAGAACCATCGAGTACTTCATTGTGGAAAAGGCACAAGCAATGCTTCTGTTTTGGTTTGGGTTTTTTTAAAAAAAGACTCCACTCGCTGGAAACTAGACAGGCAGGTAGGTTATCAGACTGAAAGACTAAATGGAAGTGGCAGCTGAGACTGAAAATCACCAATAAACTCAGGTAAGTAAGAATTTGTGGCAGAATGGGAAAGAACTATTTCTGGGTACGTAGAAAAAACAAGTTCTGAGGACTTAGCCTAAGGGAGCTCTTCTGAACTTGTCCTACCTCTTGTCCCAAGTTTTGCAATTTTAGTAATGTTATCTACCACTTGCTTCAATTGCTGCATGTTTTGACTTTCATTCAGAAACTAGTCACATATTAAGAGGGGTTACTTGGCTTTTAAGCTCTTGTTTCATATATCCTGATACCTGCAGAATAAGGCAAATAAAAGATTTGACCGGCTTCTGGAAAAAATCACCAATGAATAAAAACCACCACATCAGAGAGCTTTTATATATGTAAATAGCTAACATGAGATGGCCAAAAGAAGCCAGTTTGTACCTCAAATAGCATCAGTGATGCAGAAGGGAGAAGAACATTTGAACAGCAGGGCAAGCATTGACTATCATCATCCAGAAAACAAACAGGTGACTATACAGTAAAGAAATCTAAGAGTACATTTAGTTCAACTCACATTCATTATTCCACATTACTGGGATGTCTGCAGGCTGATTAAGCTGGTGATCACAGCAGATAATAAAATGCTTTAGAAACAAAATTGTGTGTGCGTACACCTCTAATTCAGTGCTGCTGTTCTAAGCTTCCTATCTCCAATCATGCTCCTTCTTAAAAGAAAAAACTTAAAATCAATCATTTGCTTTTGCAATGGCCAGTGTAACTAAGCCAGATCAAATCAATTTTAGAAATTAAACTAAATGCTGCAAAATATTTCTGTATAAATAACTGGCCAATATCTGTATCAGTCCTTTTCTGCACTTTCCTGAGTATTTCTTGTTCATACAACCTATTTAATATTTTGAAGTATTAATTTATGTTTCACATATCAAAGCATCTTAAGCTTACGCTAGGACAACAGAAGAATCTAGTGTGATACTCACACCCTAATTAAATCCACAACAGAGTAAACGTGATCATGTAGCTAAAATATCAATATCGCTTAACTGATACTTGTGACTCCTATTTTACCATTCAATTAACAAAAGCTCACAAAAAGAGCTAGGCGGGCATGTATTGAAAGAAATACTACTCCAGGCACAAACTTGCTATGTTAAACTTCAAATTCTCCCTTTCACTTCCAATTGTAATCTCAAATTAAAAAACACGGGAGACATTGCATTACTTAAATTGGTTTGTTCTCCTATAGTCTGATCTTATTTTTAACTTGTGTTTTTAATCTTAAAATATTTCCCTATTCACAATCGCTGCTATTTCCCAGCCTACCTTCCAGTTTATGCTTCTAAATAACTAGATTCTGAAAGATTTGCGTGTCAGCTGGAGTCTTGGTATTTTACTTGAAAAAGCATTTCTAAAAATTATTATACTCTTACTTCTTCACCAGCTATAATCAATCTCTCTGTGCTTCAGTCAGGATAACCATGAAATAGTACTTTCAAAGTGTGCTAAGAAATAATACACTTATACACTGTGAGGCTAGAGATTTAAGTCACAGCATAACTCAAAATCCATTATTTAAATGCCAAAACACAATACCAAGGTAACTTAATTTTCACTAATGAATTGTAGTACAGTATACGTATGCATAAACACTACGTTCCAGTACGTTAGCCTCAAACCTACAGATTTTTAAAAAAATTGTGTAAAATAATCCATGTTTGTTAATTACAAATAAACTTAAATTGTGTCCACTTCCCACAGAATTCAATAAAAGGTCATTTATTCATTTCAGTACAAATGAAGGAAGCCTTTTCTTAACAAGCTGCCATTACTCAAAGAGCAGTTTGAGAAGCAGAAGGAAAAAACCAGATTCCCCTCTCATACAAGACGTCTTTAAAGCAAAAAATGGATTCTTACATCTTCATTAGATGTTTGGGAAAAAATCAGGACATGATACGTTTATTTCCACTTCACATCTTGTATGATAGCAACAAGACTCAAAAATGGTTACTATGTCAGGCAATAGTACTTAAATTTATTACGATCCAAAGAAAATACTTTTTGACTTTTATAAATCTCAATGTAAGATACAGAAATCTTGCAAAATACATCTATTACAGCAACTCAAAGCAAGTTACCTGCTAGAAGCAAAATGTAGTATCATTTACATCAAAATTCTGATACAAATGGATCACTAAAACACAGGAAGACTTCCCATGGACTCTGAAATTATTACGACTAAGATTGCCAAACAAGGAAAATAATTTTAGCCACCATATCTCTTTGTTAAATTATACATAGTTTAACATTGTGTTTTACCAAGATGAATGTGATAAAGCCAAACACGAAATAAATGCATTACTTTCATTGTCCTCAGACAACTGGAATTACAAGAGAGAAAATACAATGCTAATATATCGACCAACTTAAAAAAATCTATTGTGAGAATGCTAGTTTAATAAATGCCTCTAAAATATCCCTGGATCACTTTTTCTTATTAGTCCAATATTTTTTCTGCACTGACAGGAACTTTGATCACTGTCCTTAAAAATCATTGTATTATTATTCTTCATTACAGACTTGCCCCAAGCTGTATAGGTGCTGTGGTAACAGCAAAGCTGACTTCTAGAAAAACAGAAATTTAAGTAAATAACCTGCTCAGAATATTCATATTGCTTTATTAAATCTTAAGTTAACTGAATTTCTACATTGAAAAGTATTAATCACTCCCCTCTATTTCCTTAAGTGATTATTTTACTTCAGCATATCAAATTCAATGCTAATAGCCCACAGACTGGGAAAAAAAAAAAAAACCACACATGAATGGAATTCAGAATTCAGTTATTTAACCATTTTAACTGACTTTTATCTTTGTTCCCTCCAAGGATTCTGCTCTTGAGCTGCCAGAACGCAACGAGTTTCAAGGAAAGCCATTCTCTCATTTTTTATGTCCTTAGGTTTACAATGAAACAATTCCGGTGTGAAAACCAACAGAGACTTTCAGAGAAAGATGGGCTCAAGTTTATACCTTTCTTTTTAGCTTAGTTTGTGAGAAGAACGCAAGGGAACTATTTTCTAATTGCTCCAACGCCCAAGACTGCAACACTCAACTAATGCTTTAAGGGTCTGTTTGCAAATTGCTGATCTCTGATGGCAACAGACACACAAAAGGGAGGAAATTCAAATGCTGATAATATTTATTCTATCAGAATACTGAAACAAGGTATTTCTACAAGCTTGTCCCACTTAAAAAAAGTAAATCCAGCTTGTTTCTACATGAAGTCTAATTTACAGCCACAGCACAAGGTCATGTCTGCCACTCTAGAGCACAGCATTTCATGCTTTGTGGAACTTCCCAGTGACAAAATGAGAGGTTATCTTCAGGAAACTTGATGCTCAAACCAGGATCAAAGTGAAACACACTAAAATACCTCTTTTTTTAAAAAAATCTGTTTATTTTTTAAAAAGAACATGCTCCCCTTATTTTAAATAATTTCCTTAGAAGCACTGGTTACACTGGTTGCCAGCACATATAAGATTTATCCTTGCCAATTTCTCTGCTAGAAGGAACATACCAGTCTTTGAGGAAGCGTATTAGTGCAGTATGGACTAAAGAAACACTCTCCACAGTAGATGTCACAGCTAAAAAATCAGTAACTGCTCTCCTCCATTTCCCTCGGCTAGCCATCATTTTAAATATTTGTAGGTTGTAAGAGGCATCCGCAGAGTCCCACTAGAACAAACTAAATGAAATTTACAACTCTCTTCTTCTGCATTTCAAGCAATGCCCCCCAGTGTCACCAAATCAAAACCCATCACAAGCAGTCAGTGACTATGTGAAGGACAACTGGCTAAAGTTAAACTCAATAAGAAATACATACAGACACTGTAAGAAACTTCAACAAATTCGCTCTTTCTCAATCACCTATCAAAAACCTATATATTTCATCTCTCTCGTAAGGCAGCAAGTTCACCTTTGATTTTTGCTCTACAAGCTAAAAGTACACCCATACACAAAAAAGGAAATTATCTCCTGTTTTATCCATTTGAAATCGCTCACCTTTCAAATTTCATCAGTATTTTTTGAGCTTCTATTACAAGAGGCATAAAACACGACAACATGATTTGACTTTATCCCGTAATCATTGCTCCTCTCCTCTCCTTCAAATCTTCTAAGATATTGAGGGCTTCTCCCAGACACCCCACTGCTTTATTGTATACTTTTGATGAATTTTCTATTTCACTTGCTCTCTAAGTTGTTAGGACTGGAACAACGTTCAGAGAAAATTAAGACTACTACTAGTATTTCTTTACTTAACCTCTGCAAACTCCATCTAATAGATTCTCTAGTTATGATTTTGTGTGCTTTGAATAAGGCTGGCACTGCTTTTATTAGTATTCAGAATTTAGAACTGCTTACCTGCAACACCACATCACTGTTCAGAGAATAAGGTATGCCACATTACAAGACAGGGGTTTTTTTTCAATAAAAGAACTAAGTAATGGTTTTGTATGTCCAATATGTAACTAAAAACCGTAAGACAAAAAGAGTGAGTACAAACACGCTCAACACACCTATCTAGAATTACCAGGAACATCGACTCACTGACAAGATGTGATGCGGGTTGCAGAACTAGCTATAAAGTCAACATACAGAGTAAATCAAGTAACTTGTTTTTCCCCACAATAAATTTTAAATTGCTCTAATAAATGACATATTTTCAGTGGCTGTAAAAATGACAATATATATCTGATTACAATCTATAGAAAAAAGGCATCCTTTCACTTTTTCT
Organism: Steatornis caripensis; assembly: GCA_013398225.1. Taxonomy (NCBI): domain Eukaryota; kingdom Metazoa; phylum Chordata; class Aves; order Caprimulgiformes; family Steatornithidae; genus Steatornis; species Steatornis caripensis. Next base: position 165,857 of record VZSC01003831.1, read on the forward strand.
TGAGTTTGTATTAGGATTTCTGCAGTTATGTGGTGAGAAGGAAGCTTTGGTTTCCTCATGAAGTTAAAAGACTTTATGGTGATGAACAGGAGCTTTATACTCCCTAATATTTTTAAGAGGCATGCAATGAAAAAAAAAAAGAGATGAAACAAACAGGCTACACTTTATACATTTAATTCACACTAACAGCAGTCACATAAATTAGTAGTGCTTAAGTATATCGCTAGATTGAAGCTTAAGATAGTTCTATGAATATCCATACATACATTTTAATATATTCAGGACAAATGTGTATTTGGATACATCTTTAGAACTTCTTACTCCTAAGATTTGAAATAACACAAAAGGATAAGATAAGAAAATAACACATATTTTTAAAAGAATATTGCATAAACTGCAGGACATCCAAACTTACTGAGTGGATAATTCCTCTCCTATAGAAGTTTGTTTCCAAACTGCCTCAAACCAATTTTCTTACATTTGCATACTTTACATGATCAAGAAAATATAAACTTGTTGTCAAAATTATAACCTGTACACATCAAGTAAAGTGAAAATTTTGTTATTCTTGAATGCACTCTTAATAGTATTACACAAGCTGGAAATCCTTTAGTTTTTGAACATGAATGATCACTGTTTTAAAAGCAAGAACAATTAAACGGTGCGTTCCCTTTGTGGAAGGTTTAACTTGTTACGGTCTGTTATGTGGCAAGTGTTACGTCAAGAACTGATGCAAGTAATACTTAATGCCAGAATTAACTACTATCTTAGGCAAAACTACAGTCAAATTAAAGCCACAACTAGAACCATAAACACATCAGGAGTAAGGTTAAAATCTTACGTAGTAGGGCTTATTACAGTTATGTCTAGACAATAATATTGAACAATTTTCCGTCATGAATGGTTAAGGACTATTCTCCTAAATCATGCCTGGGCAACAACTCATGTCTTCCTGGAAGCCTTTCATTGAACAGAGCACGCTGTATGAAGCAACTGCAGTTCTATCCTAACTTTCTACACAACAGACAATAACTTAGCATTATTCCAAACCTACAGGGAAATATGGCAACTATTTTAGTTAATTCTCCCACAGATGTTGTTGAGGGCCATTACTTGCTCATCTTTAAAAAGATTAAAGAACCACTTAAAACACCATCCTTTTCCGTATTATTTAAACTGGCAACGTGCTTCCTTAACAATCTTTTAGAAAAAGCTTTATGTAATAGCAAGAAAAAGAGTTATTACAACCACGTAAAACATTTGAAAGTTAAAGTCCTAGCACATGTTCTACTAATCTGAAAAAGATATGCCTAGTTAGAACACATCCTTTACCAAATTCAAGTGATTAAAAAATTAATGGGTTGGCTTAACTGTAACACTTCAGAAGAGAGGACGTTGCTTCAGTTTCTGTAACTGTTTCTAAAGATGCAACACGCCGGCCACATTGATTTTGTGTTCCATTTAACCTCCCTTGCTGTGGGTCCCACTACTGAACTCCCTGTATGCTTTGAATTCAAAGTTTATCTAAGACAACCTTTACAACTGAGGGTAGACATTGAGACCCCTAAGAGATGTTCAGAGATTGTACTCTCTTCATCTGAAGTGCATCTGTCTTATAAAAAGTTCTTATTGTAGAACCTCAGTCCCACTGGGTACACTTGAGTCTGCTGTGTCTAAGAGTGGTTGCAGACCTGTTAAAGGCCACAACATAACCACATCCCTTTAAAAGCAAAGTATTTTCATACTGTTGTTTCTGAGCAAGTTTGCAACCGGCTGATAAATTCCATTACTGTTGGGAAATAATGATTATTTAATAGTAACTCTTCTTCTTTGAAATGTGTTTTATATCCACAGAAAACCTTCCTTCTGCAAGCTGCCAAATGATCTATGGAAGGACTGAGTTTATTCTTTCTTCAGTTCTCAACCAAGAATTTCGTATTTCTTCAACATTTCTGTGAGAAAACAGTTGGACAGATGACAGGTTGAGAATGTACATCTGTTCTTCAAGGTGTGTTAAAGAACACCCTTAAAATGCTCATTATGCTGTGACTCTAAGCACAATTCCTTACAGATCGTGATCACTTGGAGAATGGTTCTAAAGTCCCTTGTTAAATGAAGGCTGAAACGCCACCAAAGACATATTATTTTGGTTTCCATAATGTGACAAAGATTAACAAATGTGTGAAGAATCTCCCTAAGTCTGCAAGATGGCCACTAATATTGCTACAGCCGAAGCAGACTCAGCCCTAATCAATACTTGCTTGTATCCTCACCAACTGGGACAAGATTCTTAACCAGGTATGTTGTTAAAAAAGTTGTGTTGTAGTGGTCAGTGCTTTGAGTTTTTTTGCCAAACAGATGAATAACTCTCCTGAAGGATTCTTCCCAGTCAATGTCAAAAGACAAAGCCCACAATACACCAAACACAGGCAGCAAAGCTTCAGTCCGGGATGCATGCGGTTATGGACAAGACTCTGGCAACACAGCATCTTGAATATTGACCTGGGAAAACCCTAAGCATTTAGGATTGCCCAAAACATGGTATTGTTCTTATAAGTTGTTATATAATAAGGACCATCTGTAAGACCTTGTACGGTCTGGCCCTTTTGGTTTAAAGAATTGCTTGGAGCTTTAATAGATAACAGTAACAGACACCAAGAACAGACTCATTCATTCAATAGCTTCCCACAGAGGAAAAAGATCTCTCATAAAGAGGAAGAAGAGAGAAACCAAGATCTCTAATAACCTTATCATTAACTAAGTAAATGAAAAACCCTGAAAAACTCTTCATCTGCAGATATATAGCAGATACATCCAATTAAGTGACCTTTGCCAGAAAGGGCTAAAAATCTCTAGAACTAAAGGGGCACATGCTGTAATTCAAAATACAGTGCAGATACCTTACCTATAGGCAGCAATTTTTCTTCATGACAATCTAAAAACTCAAACTGCTTCTCTAAATAGGCATTTTATTGGGTGCCTTCTGTGCTACAACATTTCTGATGGTGAGAGTACATCTGTAATACTATGAAAGCTACCCGTGTCTGTGTTGCAAGAAAAAAGGAACAAAGGTGGTAATGATCCAGTTGCTTTACAAGATGGATCTAGGAAAAACAGATAAGAGTTCTGAGCATGAAAATCAAAGAGGCAGAATGTACCAAAAATTTTTTTAGGACAACCTGGAACAAAAATTATCCAAGGCAGATGTCCCATTATACCTTGTGAGTTCTTTTTAGCAAGAGTATATATTGCCAGAAGTTCCATACCAAAAGTAGCAGAAGTTCCACTCACAACCACTTTCACGTCAAAATACCTAACAAGCATGGCTGAACCACATTCTGGCTGTAGCCTGGTCTTCCACATGTTCCATTAATTTGCTTGTGTAGGGAAAATAGCCCTATATTCTGTGAACAACTGAATTTGCATTATTTAACCTCGGGTGAATTGTACAGATCCTAGAAGCAGAACGTGGTCAACACTCAACAGAGCAGTAACACACAGAACAGACAGTGGGCAATGGTCGTAAGTTCAGAAACAGAGACTAAATAGAAGAAACAGTTCGAAGAGACAGTTTTGTTGAGCACTGAGAAGACAAAGACATCTATAATATAAGCACAACCTAAGTATTAAATTTCCTTCCCAGAAAAGGATTTGTATTTGCAACTGGTAAAACACCAAGTTATTTAAAGAGCCAGTGACAATGAATCAATAGCACTTTTCACAGCTGCCGTGTCTTACGCGCATATGCAGATCTAAGCCTCACATAACAGTAAGCAACTGAGTACTGACCACCTCCTATGAAGCAAACTTTAGAAATGGATTTACATCCACAAAAGCAAACATTACATCGTTTGCTTAAGAGCAATGAATAGTACAATACTTCATACAACACTTTCAATCTACTTAAAAGCATTAAAACCAATAATTCTCCTTAGTTTTCTACAAGAATGATTAACTAGAAGAAACTCCTATCAACAAGGACAAAATTCCAGAAATTTATGTTTGTTAATTAATAATGTATTCCAGCAGTATGGTGTCATATCCCACTTCCTCATAGGTTTGTTCCATTCCACCTTTATGTGTACAATTTCACTTTCGAGAAGGCTGAAAGCAAAATAAAAGTCTTTGTACTTTCCAAAAAACTGAACACTTTATGTGTTTTCTAATCCTTAATTTTGTGCAAAAGTTAACCTGCTTTATTTACCTATTTTACTTCCAAATAAGCAAAGGAAAAATAACATGGCATACTTATACAAAACAGGTACTGCTGTGACTTTCATCTGTGCAGAGTTAACTTTTTGCATCATCATCATAGGCTAGGCTTTGTTCTAGTTTAATTCCTAAGCAATAGGCACCGCATATGCTGCACAGCCACAGAAATAACCCTCAAAGATTACATTCTTCATCTCTCTGAAGAAAAAATTCCGTATCTGCTTTTCCCCTTTTTCTGAATGCAAAGCAGATCACCAAGTGGGTTTTTTTTTTGGGGGGTGGGGTGGGCTATTACATCAGAGTACGAGAGCCAACCTCAGAGTGACAGAGCTCCAGATTGCAAGTTTCAGGTAGCAAAAATCCTTCTTGCTATAAAACAAGAACCTGACCACATAACGAAGTATGTAGTGAAAGTGGCAAATCACTTTGTGTTGACTAAACCAATTGAAACAGAGAAGTAAAATGATCAGCTTTAATGATCAAAAGAAAGGCAGCAACACAGTACAGAGCACCACATTTAAATTACAAGATCTAACAGCAAACTCTACATAAACCGAATTCAACTGAATTACTCCTTCATTCACTGTCTTCAACCCAGTCTCTCATATTATTCATATTCTTAAGAATTAACATTCAAGGTTGAGGTCAAAAGTGTAATTTTTTAAAAAGAAATTGCATGCATATATGAAGTTTCACAACAAATTTAGGATGATATATAAATATACAAGAGTACTATTTTAATAAAACAGTTTAGGGAAATAGACCTCATGGTTTAAATCCAAATTTGTAGCATGAACATAAACTTATTTATATCCAAGTTCATTATCATAAGACAATTCAGAGAAAAGAAGACAAATCAGAGTTTTATACAAAAATAATTTCTTAAAAAAGTGGCTACCAATTTGTGATTAGGGAGTGCCTAAGACATTTGGTAAGATTAAGGCATTTTCAAATTAGGAACAGACAACTTTTTTTTCACCAAAAGGGTTCATTATTTCACCGTAACTCAAAATGTATTTTGACTTATCTTTTGCTAACAAAAAAACCCCTATATTACTGTTTAAATTACATACTGTTAATTTATTAACTACTGAGATGCTACTGGTTTTTGATACACCTAGATTCTTTTAATATCTACGAAATCTGACCAGATAAAGGATTTAAAACAAAATACTACCCAGTTTTCCCCAATATGCAGAACCCAGTACATCCCTAAATTGTTTTAAACTGGTTATAACATAATTCAGAACCTCAACAAACTATTTTTAATACCAGCAAAACTACTCTAGTCTTTGTATACAAGCTACGTTTACGTTCAACTCCGAAGGATTACTGTAGCTCCTATTGACAAGCTTGAGGTAGCTTAAAACTATCCAGCTTGCTGACAGTTCAACTATGGCTCAGAGAAACTGCCCAAATTGAGGTTTTACAGCCCCATCTCTTCTGCATCTCCTTCCCTGAGCACTACGCAACTTTTACAACAGCTTTGAACTAGGCAGACTGACAGTTTTATGGATAACTTGGGCATATTTATGCAAACTTTAGTCACATCTCTGACAACAAAACCAGTTTATAATCTCAGAACTTTTCTTTTAAACTCTGATTGACAGCTCTCATCCTGTATCGAGATTCTTAAAGACACAAGGCTAATCTTGCACATGGGTTCCTTAAGTCTTTTAAAAGAACAGCATTGGACACTCCTTAATACAAAACATGTAAAAAAATTATCTTTAACAGTGTTGGTTTGAGCTAGCTCATTTCACTCTGCACTTAGATGGACCAGAAAAGCTTACACAATTACGGAACCTAAACTGTGGTGACAGTGACCTTCAACTCAAGGTGACAACTTGTCAAATTGCTATTTCTTTCAGCACAGAACTCAGCAATCAAGTTCAGAAAACAAGAACTCACAGCAACTTATGGATCATGCTGCCTATGTGCAATATTTGCTAGAAGGGGTTTTTTTTTAATAATGAGGCATTAGGAAGAAATGTTTGCCTACCAAAGCTTTTAAATTTTCTCATTCATAGAGCTTTGATTTTGGAGTAATTTATAAGTGGTGAAAGTGTGCTAGTGTTTCTTCAGTGCTAAACCATCAGTTATTAGAGTAAGTAATTCTGTATACTCAATTGATGATGAATCAGAATCTATCTTTTTTTCTTTTCAGCACAGAAATTCAGCTGAGTACAGCTCCGTTACACAAATCAACCACCATTTCACGTTATTTTCCTATTCACTCAAACTTCCTCTTTGTAAAAGGAAGTTTTTTAGAAATAAATTGATTTTCAGCAGGTCCCTTATGGAAACTTCATTTTTTAATAAATAAGAAAAAAATTAAATATGGTATTACACACAGGTCTATTCAAGAGCATTTTGCATCAGCCACACGACGCTGAAACTTGCTGTGTTGTGTTGCCCTCTTCAGGTTGACAGCACTTACATTTCCCAGTTCTTTTGGTGGACGAGTCACTGCATTTCAACATCTTCCATAAAAATTTTCAGACTTGCAGTTTTGATCAAATAGTAGCTAAATTTACCTCTATTCTACCACTGCTTGAAGTATTTTCAATCTAAAATCCTACAGAAATAAACTTTATTTGTGGCCTCTACAACTCCCTAACTTTAATACTAATTTTGAGGATTATCAAAATATCAGCTAGTGTTCGAAAAGTTGACTAAATAAACAACTTCAGCACTGGTAAGCAAGCCTCATGACAAGAGCCTTAAGGAGCTCAATTGATTTGGCTTACCAAAGAAAACTGAAGATGCTGAAATCACTAGCTGATCTTGGAGGTTAGAAAGTCAGATGACTTTAAGTGGTATAAGGCAAACCAAAATCTAGAAACTGGAGTTGAAATCAGACAAATTCAGCCTTGAACCGCAATGGAGGCTCTTCACCCAAACAGAAAAAAAAGATTTTAATAACCTACTAGCATAAAAGGATGGACTCACTATTACTTGAAAACTTTGCAGGTAGACCCAGTACCTTTCCAAACAATCTGTTTTGATCAGTTTTTGAGTAGTGTCACAATATGGGCCAAACTGTGATGCTGATTTGCATACTTTTAATGGGTTTTGCAATTGATCATCCGAACTCTGCCAATTAATGTGGAATTATGAATAAAACAGTCTTTTATTGATTGGGAAAGGGCCGTGCTTGGGCTTCTGATTCATTTATTAAGCCAAATATTAATAATGTTTTAGAATATTTCATTTCCTCCACCCACCTTGCTATTTTCAGAGGACGGGTCATGGTAGACCTTGAAGTCTATTTAGACATCTCAGTACTGCAACTCTGACAGAAAGAGCAAAGTGTTGGATTTAACTGATGTATTATTTAGCATGGTGAATTTCACTTACATTACTAAGGTAGATGATCATCATAATAATTTGTGACTGTATGATTTAATCACAACAACTTAAGGGACTTACGACAGGAAAAACCCGTGCAAAGCTAAGGCCTCCTATGTAATTAGGCAGCAAGATCAATAACCTAATCAAAACCCTTAGAAAATAGAAGGCAAAGGAAATGCTCATTCCAGTACCATGGCATGTCCCAGTATCCAAATAAAGGAACAAGCAAACAATCCCAGATCATCCCCTTTTGGGCTGGCAAACACATAACAGCCAGCCTGCCTTAAGCCAAGTATGACTCTAGAAAAGCTCAGAAGAACTTGTCATGAATAGTTTCAATGCTTTTTTTTTCTCCACAGAATTTTGTCATTTTATTCTCAAGAATGAAATGCTGTTTACAACTTTTAACCCTATATACTCATAGGACAGACTCCAGAGGAAAGGAGAAAGACTGACAGGGAGAGAGTAAGCAAGAGCAAGTGGGTGAGCATGACACAGGGAAAGAGCAAGATACTAAAACTCGGAGATGCGTGCAAACTAAGTGCACAACCACTGAGACTCATAGTGCTCCCATCTGCAGCATAAGACAGCAGACACTAGTTCATCAGGGTACTCTCTACCAGCACGCAGAGACTCCTCTACGGTGCCTGACTAATACGCCCCATCACAGCACCTGGAGCCAAAGGCTGATGAAAACTTCCTGCCGTCTATCAGCCATATAGTTTGTTCAATTAGAAAGTGCAAAACCCAGCTGGTTTTGTAAAGATGGGGGAAAAAATGCTCAAGACAAGTCAGCTCTAGTACTGTACAAGCAAAGCAACATTCTTAAATGCATAATACACTCTCAATGTTTGTCCTGGTTGAGCTAGGACTGAATTAATTTTCTTTTTAGTAGGTTTAAGGCTGGGCTGGCTATTGAACAGAGGACAACATTACTATTGTTTTCTCTCTTGCTATTAAAGAACAAGTGAAAAAAGCACTCTATTCAACAGTACTATCAGACAAAAAGGCAAAAAAATTTTTGTGCAACTGTCAGCTGAAGACACAGCAGCTTGTACCTGTGAAGCCATGAAGTGCAGCACTTTTTGGACAAGTGTAATTGAAAGTGTCACAAAAATATAATCACTATTTTTAAACTCTGTCTGGTAGAAAAAGTTTCCACCTATGTCAAAGGTTCATCTGGTGCAAGTTCCATACAACACAGTTTAGACAACAGCCGGTAATAAAATCTCCAAGATCTCTTATCTAACTTTTCAAATTGCAAATGAGTTGATCCATAGTGATACTCAGTCTTTTTCTTCATCTTCCACAGCAGATGCCAGCATTCTGGTCCAATCTTAGCTGCTAAATTTAAAAGAAGAGGTGCTGGACAACGGCTTTTAAAATTACCTGTGGTTAGTTTAGTTCTGACTTACCCAAGTACGACGTTCATATTTTTGCCATCTCTTTCTCCCCCGCACACCATCAGATTTGGATACCACAAGAGCTATGATTCATATTATTCGTTAGAAAAGTATTTTAATAGACAAGCTTTACAATTGAAAGAGCCTGCAAGTTTTGAAAATATCAGACTTCCAGTGAAGAGTATGTCAGATCACTTTATTGCATGCATTTTTTTCTGAGTAACTTTTCCCAGTCACATTTACTCATCGCTAAGACTGATCTTCCTTATTTGATACCATAATCTAGTACATTTCTTCGAAGGAAAACAAATTCTTCCACCTCATGCTGCCAAAACAGTCTAGGCAGTTCCCTTCACAGAATTTCCTTCAAATAATTTTGGGGTAATGGAAGGTATGGAGACTAAGAGGAGGAACTCTCCCCACTGAAGGCAATGCCTAGTAATTTCCTGCCATCCACCTGTATATCCTTAAGTACCTAGAAGAACACTTTGTGAAAACACATAGGGAATAAACGTCCACTGTAACACAAACCCAGGCTAAAATGGCTTTCAGGTATTTATGTAGGGTTATGCAAGCAACCAATTAGAAAGCAAAGCTGAATTCGACCAGCCCTAATGGAAATTAAATGCAATTGGGGTGGAGGTTAAATATATCTTAAGAATAATTTTGAACCAGTTACTTCAGCATATGCAACTCTGTCACCAATTACTGTAAAATTATGTTAAAACTACAGGAATTCACTCCTTGCTTGGAATCAAATCATGATCTCACTCTTCCCAAGACTTTCTGAAAATTCCTTTAAATACACAGACTTTTACGATAAGCAGTAATCGGTACAAAAATCAACAAACCAAAGAAAATAGCCAGAAACAACTGCATCCACTTTCTAAAAAAGACGACGATTACTGAAAATATTTTAAAATACTAAGAGCAGGATTACAGAAAACAATATACACCAACCTTCTCAAAGGCTGTCTCAGTATCATCTTTATTTGTGTTTGGTCTTCCATTCTTAGTCAGACATTTTGGGTTTAAGCTACAGCAAGGAAGCGTTCCCAATTGAAAAGATAATGAGAATCAAGGTAAGCACTACTGGCTAAAGGGATAGATATTACTGAATTAGAAGGCTTTTTCTTTTTCTTTTAAAAAAAGCTTTATTAGCATGAAATCATGTGATATCAAAAAATTTTCCTCATGGCTTAAAGGCCTGTACCTTATTCAGACAGCAAAACCTCCATTTTGCAAATCCATTTGTGTGATTTCTATGAAAAGACATAAAAAATAACCCTATCAGAACAAAAAAACCCAACTTAGTTACCAAACAAAATGCTGTGAGTGAACTACTTTTCCTAAAACACACTTTGCGATATTCACACAAACCTTGTGATCTGCTATGATCTCTGACAAAATAACTGACTTGCATTCTCAATCTAAGGTTTCACTATGATGGTAAATGTCTTATATCTAGCATTAAAAGCTACTTCAGTCCCATTGCAAGATGGTATAGGTTTGTATCATTAAAACCTCTTATAAAGTAGTATCAGACTATTCAGTACTATGAGTAACAGACTTTTTTGATAGTTACAGGTGCAAAACTTAAATGTAAATAGATTAAAATGTTTCAAAGATGAAACAGAGCAGAACTCTAATTTATGGAGAGGCTACATGTACTCTATAAAAGCTTTTAACCACACTTAATTCCAAACTTCATCATGACCGCTATAAAAACTAAGAGGACGTAACAAAATTGTAAGGATCCCAAAAAATATGCCTCCAAATACACTCCTGAGAAAAACACAGCACTAGTGTATTAAAACAGAAACAATATTCAAAGCTAGTTTGGGATTGTGAAGTATACAATTAGAAGACAAAAGGTAAGAACTAGATGCAACACCTATACCATTACTTTCACCTTATAATGCCATGAAGAAGTCTATACAGTGGTTGAGGGAGAAGTGTTGCACCTGAAATGTTTGACTTAAACCTTTCATAGGGCATTTTGCATCCAATGCAGTCTTCATAGTTAGCAGTTATTTTTAATGACAGAATTTGTTTATTTAAAAAAAATCCCAACCCAAACAAACATAATCTATACCAGCCTTAGCACATTCTCAAGCATTACACACTTCTAATGAATGGTTATGATACATGACACCTCAGTGGAAGACTTTGGTAAAAGCGGTTTTATTTTATTGTCTCCTACCTGATAAATTCTAAATGGGATGTATCGAAATCCACTATCTTCTGGCGGATACTCCATGAGTTTTCGATTTATTGCCCAAAACTGTTCAAATTTATCTGTGAAGGTAAAATTAGATTTTAATATTAATAACATGTATTATTTTTCAGCTAAAAGATGTAAACGAGACAATTGGAATAACATGCAAACTTTTCTTACAGAAGTTCAACCTGTATGAATTTATTTTCCCCACATTTCTCTTCCTTATTTAGCCTGAAAGCAAAAGGTAAGTCATCTGCATTCTCCTGTGAAAACAGCGAGTGTCAACTTATCAAACTGAAAGAGAAAGCAACTTGAACTCATATCCTATCTCCCACTGTTAAGGAAATACTGGGCCATGAATTATGGATTTCATTACCTCAGTTAACAGTGCCTGCTTCTCCACTCCCTGCTGCTACTGGTCCACACTGTCTCAGTTTGTTAAAAACATCTAATTGCTCTTAACTATAGATCAACAATAGGTGTAAAGTACAGAGAAACTAAAGCAGCAGAAAAACTTCTTGATGGGTTTACATTTGGATATGTAAATCTTAAAATAATCTGCAACAATGTATGGTACAATCAGAAAATATACTGCCAGTTTCATGACACAAACTGAAAACACATTTTTGTTAATATTGTCCCAGTAACTAGGTTTGGTAAAGTATCCTGAGGCACCAAAACATTTCACCCTGTTCAGACATTACAGGAACTGAAGAGTTTATTTTGCTTAAAATATATTTAGGACAGCATAGGTGTAGAACAGTAACAACTTTTATTCATGCAAATCCATTATTCAAATCAAGCAGACAACCAATACCAAAAGCGACAGAAAGGAACACAAAGACTTAAGATTAATAAAGCTGCTGCTAGCCTTACTGGAGAAGGCAGCTTTAGAAATGGAAGAGCAAGGGATAAATGTCCTTATAGGCCCTAACTCTCCAAGACACCAAACACAGCAGACGTTCCTTCAGAGGGAACACTCTCCAATTTTCCCTCCTTGGCACAATGTTCAGCGGAGTCTCAAGAATCCTGGCAGTACAACAGTTACAGAATTCAGCCCCTCTGAAGTAAGGTAAAATGTAGAAATCTGTTTGCAGAACGAAGGTTCTTCCTACTTCCAAAACTGCTGATAACAATTAAAGAAATTGCAGAAACTTAAAAGTCTGCGATTTGCTTCACTCCAGCATACAGCACAGGTGCCTGTCAGTGCACTAAAAGTCAAAGTTAATACATTTTGCAGGGTTTACAACACGTTGCTTTTCCTGACTTAATGTGACATAAGGCAGGAACTTCAAGAAGCCATAAAACAAACTCCTGCCAGGTATTCCATTGGAGGATTTCGTGATAGTTATCTCAGAAAGTACTTCCACACCCTTGTTTCCTGATTAGCAGCAAGCACCTCTTGACAAGCACTTACCTGAGCTGCAGTGAGCACCACCACGCAGGCACCCGCCCGAGATGAGGAGCTGCTGAGATGCAGTGTGCTACCCCATAGCTGGGAAGCTCAGCGGGTGGCCACGGCAGTAAGGACCGCAGAGCTGACTGCACCAAAGCAAGCTCGCATTCAGGAGCCACAGCCTACAGAGTCACAGATTTATTCTTACAATGTTTGACAAAGAACGACTGCAGCTTCTTCATGAACTCTGTCAGTGGGAAGGTGAAGATTTAGCATACTTCCCTCATCCTTGGAAAGAGCATTGAGAATTGCTTACAGCTTTCACTACAGATTCTGTGGACAGTTAGGCATTAATCAATTTATAATTCTGACTATAAACTCACTTGCTAAACCTATGGCAATATACAAAACAAAACAATCAAGACCTACTTAAGCCAGCGAGCTTCAGTAGACTCTTAAACAAGGAATCTACGTATTTGGAGACAACATCTTACCCGAACAAAATTAAAACATTAATTTACTTGTTTAATGCTCATGTTACAGTAACTAGGAAAGTTGGGTAAACAGCTTACTGTCCTCAAAATTCAATAGAGATGAGTAACATTATTGATCAGAAGAACAAGAAATTCTGAAGAAGTAACAGACTTATGGTAGGAACTTAAGTATATTGTCTCTTGTGGCATATATGGCAAACAAGTGAATCTTTGAAGAAAAAAAAAATGACAGTGGTAATCTACAGTTATCTCACTTCTGTTCTTCATTCCAGCTTCCCTACCTCCCAGAAATCACACAGGTAATCTTACTTAAGGCAGATAAATTTACAAATTTATACTTCTCAGATTATTCTCTGAACACACAGATAATGCTCAAGACAATCTACTGTTTCTATCAAGATTTTAAAATTTCTAATATACTTTGAAACTACAGAAACTAAGAGCAATAAATCTGCAACAGCTGAATGGCAAACTTGTTGCACTTTGTAATCAAGTATGTTCTGTCAAACCACCTGATATTCTGGGGAGTGAGAAACTTTTAGTAAATTAACTAGACATAACAGAGTCAGACATCCGCAGACACATCTCCACTGTCTGATGACATCTAAACTAATTCATCCTCATCACCTTATATTGCTGTCCTCCAAACATCTTTCCATGGATACAACATTTTTCACTACAGAAAACTGAGTTGAGTAAGAAAATTAACACAATTTTTTAAAGAGAGCAGCAAGAAAAGGCTATCCAGTTTGCATACTGACATATATGACCTGGCAAGAGCTTTTATTAGCATCAGGAGCATTGGCTGAATGCCAGAATCCTAAAGCTCCGAAATACAAAATCCAAATATAACTGCTTTTGCAGAACCCTTAAGACTCAAAGCCTAAAACAAACAAAAAACCCAACACTGCCCAACACCCTCCCACTCAATCCCCTTGAAAATGTAAGTGAAAGAATTCATCATTCTCCTGTTTTTGTGTGTCAGTACCTCCTACTTATGCAAAACAGACTTAAGGAAGCTCTTAATGTTACGACGAGCTATAAGAATCAGTGCTTTGGCTAGACAGGGCTTAAAGACAGAAGGTGCTAGCCAGAAGTTTGACAATCAAAACAAAACTGAGTTTTCATCAAGCCAGTAAACAAGGAAGAGTTCTCTACCTATCGGCAAAAGTACTTTACACACTCAACTTCCTCCGTCATGAAAAGCTTAGACAGTCTATGTGATATCTAAACTCCTGTAACAGTCAAATCTGATTGCTTTTGTTTTCCACAATCCATCTGTTTTTAAGTGCTTGACTGACGTGTTAAAGAGTTTCTGTATTAGCAAAAACCAGTACCTGCAAAAGGCAGATGTTCCTATCTGAACAGCAATATTTAAATTAATGGCAATAAGATTCGAACAGAAGCAAGACTAGTGACAGTACTAAAGTTTCAGATGACTCTGCTAATCATATTTCTTAAACAATAGAGAATGGTTGCTATATAAAACTTCACCTAAATTAAAATAGAAAAACTTCTCTCCCTGTGTTTCATGCAAAAGATCAGAAAGTTAATAAGCAAATAATGGAGAGATCCAGCAGTTCAATAACCTATCAGCTAAGTCACTTACATTTATAAATATTCATTTATTAGAAATGCAGTCACTGCATGCCCAAACACCAGCCAGGGCATCATTAGCCTGCAGTACTACAGAGGTGCACAGAATCCAAAGACAGCTTTGAAAATATGTATTTATATATCTAGAAGTAGTAGAAGTTGGCAAAATTACAAGGATTTAACATCATCCATAACAATAATCTCAGTACACAAATTAAGCATTTATCTCAAGCATTTAAGCATTAATCTCAAACATAAATTAAGAAATAGTGTGCCACATTATGTATTTAATATTCAGAAATCCATCACTGAAATTGTTCACGCTTTTAAAGTGTCCTTTAAAACAGTTTGAAAAAAGACTGTTACAGGGAAACATTTGGAGAACCGTCATTTCCTCCACTAAGCAAGACTGGAGATCCTTTAGCAATCATTGAAATTAATCCAAATTTATAACTGTTACATTAAACTGACATTACAGTCATAGTTTGTTATTAATACACAGTAACTGCTGAACCTTTTAAAGTAACAATTAGCCCATGCTGAAATTTTCAAGGCTTGGCCTCTTTCTCAGGCTGAGACCTGGAGGCAATATTCTTCAGACAACCAGAAAAATTAGTTTCATTTGTGCTAGCATCTTATAATCATTCTCTAAAACTCAAGTGGTGTTACACTTCAAACAACTTGAAATTTCGCATGGATCTTGATGTTAGATGTGTCTCTCCCACCCACCTGACTATCAAAATGGTAACCAGGATGGATCACTGAGAGGGTAAAGGGCACTGCTCAAGTGCTTGCAAGCAACATACACATTTCAATGCAGCATAGCTTTAAATCAGCACACACAAAGAATGTGGCCAAGTATCACAGAAATTATATCTACAGGCAACTTGCAATAAAACACAGTGGTCACAGCATACAGCCAGTTAAGGTGGAGTTCCTACTGTACAACAGTGGGCAAAAGAACTAAAAAGACTGACCTTGATCTTTAAATTTAGCAACAGAAATATCTTAAGGAAATATTTTGTTTCTGTATTTGACACTGATGCAACTGCTACCAGAGTACGGGCTGTAGAACCGGATATATTTCAAAATGACTGTGGAGAGGGTTTAAATAACAGCAAGAATTAATGCAAAAATAAGGGAAAGATTGTTTAAACTCAAAAAAGGAAATGGCTTTTATCTTCCAATATCTTTTTCGGAAGTTAAAAAAGTGAACAAACAGGTGTAGACCTCAGGGTAGCATACATGCATGCCTTTGTCTGGACTATTCACAGTTTCTTCTTAAAGCCATCTAGTTGTATAAATTAAAACATACTTGGAATTGAATTGTATCTCTAGCTCTATGCAAGCAGCTTGCTTAAAAATGCATCCAATCCTCACGTTTAAAAAACACAAAACTTGTTTATTCTCAGTGGTTCACTGCTGTCTAATATCCATATGAACCATAGAAATGATGCACAGCTACAAGTATTTGGGCAGAACCAACCACAGCATTAACTGAGACCAAAGACTCTCCAACTGATGTATCAGCAACATAGTAAAACTTCAGATTGGAAGTGCCTTTGGAGGGCAAGTTTTGGAATAAAAGTTCCTGCCCAAAACACGAGCTGTCTACGCAAAGTTAACTGAGTTTGCTCAAGGCCGTGCCCAGTCAAGTTTTGGCCATCTCCACAGGTTTCCATTCAACCACTTTCACTCCCCCCACCCTAATATCCCATCAGACTTCCTCCTGACGCAACTTGTAACCATTTTCTTTTGTGATTGCCCAATTCCACTGGCAATGGAGATGTGTTTGAGAAGAGCCTGACTCCATCTGCTCTACAAGCCTTTCTTTTACGTAGTGGAAAGCAGCTATTAGACCCACCTTCAGTCTCCTTGTCTTCAGGCTAAACAAGGCAGTTCCCCCGCTCTCTTCCAACACAGCACATGCTCCAGTTCCTAATCACCCTAGCAGCACTCTGCTGGACTCTTTTCTGTTTACCCACATTTCTTTTGCCCTGGGATCCCAAATGGGACACAGCTTTACAAGTGCCAAGCCAAGGGAAAGAATTACCATCTGTCTATATTCTGGTGAGCACAAAGGCTAAAGCATCTCCCTGGTTAATCTCCATTTCTGCAACACCACATGACAGACTTCTCATTCAGCTTGTTCACCATTAGTCACTTTCACAAAGCTGCTTCCCAGTCAGTCCTTAGCCTGCCCTAGCATATGGGGTTTTTCCTGTCCCTGGTGCAGGACTTCCCATTCGTATCTGCGAGCTCCAGAAGGCTCCTGCTTGCCTACCACTCCAGCCCGTCATGGTCCCTCTGAATGGGTGATCTGCCCACCTTTCTATCCACCACTCCCACCAACAAACTCACTAAGGGTTTAATCACTCACATACACATCATCAAATAAACTGTACTATACAGAGAGCTACAGCTGCAAGTCAAGGATACAAAGTGTATTTTCTTAACATTAAGGCAAGTATATTTTCTATGGACTCGTGCTCTAACAAGCATTGTGTTTAACTGCTACAGCCAGAAGGTAGTCTTCTCAAAATTTATCATCAATTCTACTTCTGCAGTGTTTCCAAGACTAAGACTCTACATGCATACGTACTTCTGCCGGGTAGTGAGCAACTTCAACCAATTTTATACAAAGTTAAATTTTGTGCAGGATGCCTCAAGCATGAAGCAGCTTTGTTGATGAAAGATAAATACTTTAAACACTTCAAAACTAACTGTACCACACTATTCACAAACACTATTTACAGTTGGTTACTCTAATTTCTCAGTTAAAGACTTGTCTCTCTAAATGACTTTAGGCCATCTAAAGTCATTGTTCTTATTCTTGTACAATAAAACCAGAGATAATCATGATTATCAAGGACTTCATGAAGACTCTGATATGTATTTGACTCTCGCTGACTACTACATTTCAGTGTCAGCCTTTCTGAGAACACACTTTGAAATACTGGTATGGCATCATTAAAACATAAGATTTTTTTTGGTTTACACATTGCCACCACCCAGTTAAAATAATCTTGCTATTAAACGCTTGGGTTACTTGGGTATTTTGACGTATCACGGTATAGAATACAAATCCACAAGTGAAGAGTGCACACAAGTTTACTAGTCTTTTCAGACTCTCTTCAGGTAAGACCAACTATCAGATATGGAGAGATGGGACCTTAAAACTGTTTTGACTTAATGTGACAGAAACTAGCTACAGAAATATGTGGAAATATTCTTCACACCATAGATAGCAAAACAACAACATTCAACATGAACGTACACATCTGAAATAGTCATAACTTTGCCTTGTAATTACACAACAGTCATTGCCTGAAGTATCTCCACCGCTGTTACATGTTACAGGATGTTACACCTAAGTAAAATAGATTTAGAGAAATACATTAAAAGATTCTCTCAATCTGAATCCAAGTCTACCAAATATCTGAAAAAACTACAGCAGACAGGAGCAGTGAAGCTAGAGAATCAGCTTATTTGTGATTCGGACTGAAGATGAAAGGCACACCTGCTTCAGTAGGAAGTCTGGAAGGTGTCTGTATTTCTGAAGAAATGGTAATGTTCCAAGAAGAAGAGAGTCAAAACGAGGACAAAACACAAAGCCCTTGAAAGTATTCAATATATATGAATAGATATGGCAGATATGGTTGGCA
Source organism: Steatornis caripensis (assembly GCA_013398225.1). Lineage (NCBI taxonomy): Eukaryota > Metazoa > Chordata > Aves > Caprimulgiformes > Steatornithidae > Steatornis > Steatornis caripensis. The sequence continues at coordinate 184,198 of VZSC01003831.1, forward strand.
GATTACCTGTGCCAAAGATGCAGAGACCTCCAAAGCTTCCTCCCTCAGAGTTTAACAGTTTTCATCAGACACACAGCCATCTAACACAAGATGGTGAAAACACTAGAAAGCATCTCCATCTATTCTCTCTCTGTCTCTAGAAAACCTCCTCTCATGGTGGAGACTTCAGTACAAAGTAGCATTGCGAGTGCTGGGTTACCCTTTGCTTTCCTCCCTTTTCTGCCTTTGTGTAGTTCATACCCTCCTTTGAGATCCACCGCTTCTCCCTGGACTCACACACACAGTAGCCCTGTTATGCCCCCTTGTTGAGAACAGAGCAGAGAAAGCCAAACAAACTCAGGTTGCCATCAGTTCCCGACCTTTGCACTGCAACGAAAGGCAGCTATGCAAGTAGGCACCAGACCAGTACAGAAGAGTAGTAAGGCAAAAGCCAGTTTCAGAGGGATGACAGTTTAGAATAATGATACTGCACCTATACAGATGGAGCATTAGCTTAGTCATTTGTGCAGAAAGGGTAACAAGCCAGTAAATGCTGCAGAACTAACACTGAAGTCTAGGTCGCAATCCATTACCAGAAAAAAACCCACAACCAATCAAACCCCAAACAAAAACCACCACCACAAAACAAAAATCTCTGGGAAAGCCTGCTCTGATGCATCTGACTCATTTTGCATGTCCAGCCTATCTGAATCTAGCCCCAGCTCAGCACCAAAACAGCACTGGGCTGACTTGGTGCAGAGCTATTTGAATCTGTCTACATCATACCCCCAGGTTCCATATCAGCAACCCCAATGTCTGGTGTACGTCATGCTATCTTACCTCCAGAATAAGCAGGTATTGACACTAATTATAAGACAACTTGATGCATTTCCAGAAATTTTTAACCATCAGCCCAGGAATGTAATGATTTTTTTTTTAATCCTCTTTTTTTAACCAATGGAAAGGTACTAGCATTTTGGTAGTGATACATGGAAGATGATATAGCTTTGTGATTTAAAAACTAATGGCTTGTTCATTCATTATCCTGTTAAACTCCTGAAGATTTTCTGAGCACACATTGCCTAATTTAAGTTTCAAATGACCAGTTGAGATTAGATATTTGTTCAGCTGCCAAAGCATGCTCATCATCTCAGACTGACATGAAGAACAGCATTGCTCCCACCAGTTCTCTAACAAGAGGAGAAATACATGTATCAAACCTCAGAAGGCCATGTGTACACAGCACAAAAGAGATGTTGATAATGTGTAATGCTATTTCTTCTTGGCAGTCCAAACATTTCTGAACAAGAATGTGATAACCCAGAAAAAAAACACAACTTCCGCCCCTCAAAAACCTGGACTGGTTTAGATATGATTTAGAAAGAAATGCAAGAAAACACAGGCCTGATTCTGTCAGCAAGACAAGAAAGAGATCACATGCATTAAAAGATAAAATGTTTGCAGGGTTTTTCTCCTTTAATAAGAACACTTCAATATGGCCACTTAGCTATTGGTAAACCCTGGAGTATGAATGAACATTACATTCTTTTTCCACAATATTTTTCAGTAAAATGATTACTTCATTGTATTTTATAATACATAAAGAAGGCTTAAAAACGGCCATGAGTTTTTACTGTTTATTTTCCCCACTCATGTATTAGAAATACCAAGCCTAGTCTTCATCAGTCATAAAGGATGCCTGTGAAAATTTCAGGGTATTGTTACTTGTGCCTCTCCAAAACTGATGAAAAGCAGCTGTGTTGAATATAAAACCCCTCCTTTATCAGAACTATTATATACTGAAGTTACAGATATTAATTCTCTGAACCATGCAAAAATATATAGCTCTCCCTCTCAAAAAATTTTGAGATTTCATTTGTTTGATCCCGAATCATCACTAGGCCCAGCAAGTCTTAATGTTTCAAAGCTGAAAGCCTTTATTTTTCTACACAAAAGGCAACAAGAAAAAACCCACCCACTTGAAAATCCTCTTTATCCATGATAAAAATGGTCATAACACTATTAAAGCAAAAACAGTAGTAACATTTTCCATCAATTCTGACCAAAGAATTTTAACAATTCTTAACAATTCTTACGAAGGTACAGAGGTCACTAAAGTTATACAGCCTTTATTGCTTCCCTACCACAGTCAGAGATCTATGACAATGGTCAAGATTAGGACAACACAGACATACCCATCCCAAAGAAATGTTCTAGCTAAGAAATATCTGGGTTATGGACAAAAATTGGCTAACTAGTCTGAAGAATAAGCAAAACAACAGCACAAGCAATATACAGAAAAGTATGTTTACCTTCCTGATTTGGTAGCAGATTAACACAAAACAGAAATGGTGGGAGGAAGGATGTAAAGGTTGTTACGAATACCTACCAGCTATTACCAGCACAAGATTTTTGCCACAAATTCACTATTACAGCTCTTCCCCCTAAAATTGAAAAGTTTCTCATGCTGCTGTTTAAGTGCTTCTTTCTTAGCAGAAACATTTATACCAAATCACACTTGTAAGGTAGCTACATTTCTCTAAACAAGTAAAATTGGATTAATTTTTTTTCCAAGTTTAATACATATCCTGTAAGTGTTGCTATCACTTGTTAAACAACTAACACTCCCTATATTTAAGAACTGAAGAAAATTGTTTGAAGTTTTACAGAAAAAAAAAGACTGCAGATGTATCATTACTTACAAGGCAGTTATCACAAATGCTACTTTCTTTTCTTTTTTTGTGGTCATTCATTCTGTTTCACAAAGAGGTTTAAAATTATTACATCTCAAACGAAAGCCTATAAAAACATACTGAAAGATACAACATGCTTAAAAAGAGTTTTCTTGGTTTCACAAGCTTTTCTTGTTTCTCTTTTATGAAGAGCTGAGAAATTAAAATTAGCATTTGAAAGTATTCAAAAGATTGTTTAAACTTCTCGTTTAGGTGTCAGATTCCACAGGTGCAATTTCTCCTTAAGTACAGTGAAATCTTCTTGAAATCAACCTTGCTAGGCAACCTCTGTTCTTAATGTTATAAAGCACAGCAGTAAAATTCTCGTTTCCCTACAACCGAAGAGACTCTTAGACCAATAATCAACTAAAAGACAGAGCCCAAGATGAGCACAGAAAGAACACAGTGCATATCTGTTCTCTTACCTTACATACTGAGGGTGAGGTTCTATAATTTCTCTTTAAGAAGCTTAATTCATATCATTTCATTGTGTAGTCAACTCTCCTGCCATTATTACACTCATAACTCATTATACTCATATTATAACTCATGTTAGAGGTCTTTTAGTTTTAATTTTAAAAAGCATTAATAAAAAGAGCACATAAAATGCATTGCTGGGAACACCTGAACACCAGGACTAAGTGACAGGATTTCTTTTTGCAATAAAGCTAGTAATTCTTCAAACAGAAAATAAAATTATGCGGACACAGCATTTTGCTTTTCAAACTAAACTGCTTGAGACACAAATACTGTTACGGCTGAATACTTTTTCAACAGAATTATGAAAACTGCAGTTTCAACTTACTTGTAACAATGTAAGCTTTAGGGAAACATCTGTTTTTACACTGATTCTGGCTTTCAGTGGACCAGAACTCTTTATTTACTGCTAATCCACAAAAGTGAGTATTTTATCAGTCAGTTTGCTGGCTAGTATCTACATGAAACAGAATCTTTCAAGACGTACTTTGAATTGAACCAGATAAAGCGTATTTTCTTACCTGGTAAATTTTGCAGGTACATACTGCATCCTTCAAGATCTTACCACTCAAATGGCAAATACAGATAATACCTCAACTTCTAATTTTCCTCCAATTAAATAAAAAATAGAAACCAAGAGTTGCTAATAAGCATTCGACCTTCAAAATTATTACAGGAATACCTTTAATATGAAAGGCAGTACCACTAAAGAATAAAAAAAAGAAAACCCACACACATTAAATACACACATTAAACTCAGACTAATTTGGAATCTCACTGTCTAAAGCAAACACATGCCTGTTTCACTTAGTTTTCCTTAAACACATGGGAAGACGTTAATTCTATTTAGTATCTTGATACAGAACAAATATCTCCATGCTTACAGCTTCCATAAAATAAATTTACCAGTAGTAATATAAAGACAGCTTCACAAGTTGAGGAAAATGCATTGAAAGTGGTGTTACCGCCCATTCCAGATAGCAGTTTCTGAAATAACTTACAAAGCCTTGCAACTTATAGACCTCCAAGAACCATGATAAGAAAGAGAAGACACTAAAACCAAAAGTAGTTAATATTTTGCACCGCAATATAGATTCATGACATCTGTGTAAAGTCAGAACACTAATTATTTTAGAACATCCTGCTCTCAGTTATTTTGCTGACTTTTTCAAGACAATACTTATCTATGCAGAAATCTGTGAAAGCTATGGTGATATCAGCAATAAAAAATTAAATTTGGCAGAGGGAAAAGTAAACTTATTAATCTCCTGGGCAAATTTTTTGAAAGTTTACCTGTATTGTTCATCAGTGACAACCCTTAAGCATAAACTAGAGGAGCCCACCTTTTTTCACTTTACAGTCCAAGACAGTTCATACTGCACAACACTCTCACCCTAGGCATCTCTCAAATAAAGACCATCAGTTCCACAAAAGTACACTAGACAATATTTATCTATTTTGTTTTGTTGCTAGCTTTGTTTTGTTACAATAGTCAATTTAGTTCCTTGAATAACTCAAGCCACATTTGGATTATGACATAAATGGTGAGGTTTTTTTAAAAAAGAGATTTTTTTTCTGTGATTAGACTAGCATTCTGCAGAACAATGACATTTTATATCCTGTACCATGACTAAAATTTGAAGAAATTTATTAGCATGCTAGATCTAAATATAATTAAAAATTGATGTATTGTATTTACCATTCTGTAATCCCATCCACAGTTGCTTATGATCCTTTTTTTGCATCTCATTGATGACTTGACTTTTGTGCTTTAAAGCATCTGCTTCTTTTATACAAGCCATAAAATGAGCTTCAATCACATCCTTAGAATGGCAGTGCAGAAGATCCTTTTCTGGAAAATTCTGCAAAGAGAAAAGATAGATCAAGAGAAATAAATGCATCACACACCTTAGAAGATGAAGAATACATGACAATTCTAATCAGGTTTATAGTTATACAAAAGAAAAATGCTGGAATCTTCTACTTATGGAAGAAGGTAACAACCATTCTCTCGCTCTGCTGACAAGAAAGGTTTTACAGTGAAAAACTTTTCAGGAAAAATGGGAGTTGAGCAATTTTCTGTAAAACCAGAAATCTAAATCACCCAACCTCAAGTTGTCAAATACATTTAAATACATCAGTGGACGTATTTAGGCCCCTACATCCAAGATTTGGGAAATGAAGAGTTTTAACATGTTTTCAAGCAGACGTTCGATTCTCTGGCAATGAAGAGAAAAGCGGGAGAAGTGACAAGCACCCAATTCCTATTGGCTCTCAATGGCAGTTTACTACCCATTTCTATGCAGACCTTTGGAAAATGTTTCCTCCAAGTATCATCATCCACATATATGAACTACAACATATGTGCCACTTACAAACATTTTTCCTTAGAGATACTTGAAATCCTTGTCAGCTCCAACTTTACCCAATATGTGTGCCCATTGCTAGCCCATGTGACTTGATTCCACACCTGTTTTATTTGGTTAGAGCTGACACCCTGCATTCAGCATTGCAGATACAGTTACCACTCCTCAGGTAACTTTTATCCCCTCAGTAAATGACAACTACCTATTCTAATCCATTTATCAAGGAATTATAGCAGTAAATCTCAGGTTCAAAAAAGATTTCTTTGGAAATTAACTAATCAGAAGTTCAGCATTGTACAGGTATACGGTTAGGGTTGTTCTTCCTCTAATTTTTTTATCAACGCTTGCTATCATTTGCCATTTTACAATAATACAAGTATTCAGTATCACAAGTTCACTGTCTTTAGTTTTCAAAGGTTTAAAAACCCAGCATGTTTTATCCCCTCCTTATTCACCACGTTTTCACAGTTATGTTCTTTTCAGCTTATGACCATGCTGAACAGCGCAAACTCCCAGAGCCAAACCAGAGCGGCATCATTAGTACTCCCCTCGGTAACAAGAGCTTGCCACATACTTTTGTACTTTAATTCTCGTCTGTTATTCCACAAGAGGATCTTTCCTCTTAACCTATCACAAATTGGCTATTTAAAAAAAGGTTTTTTGAGGGACTGTCAGAACCATTTTGGAAATACAAGTACATATAACGGAATATTTTTCAAAGGCTTTTACAACATAGTTAACATGTCACAGTAGGAGCAATATAATGCTGGAAAAACTCATACCTTCCCTCCTCCACACAAACCCAGGAAAAATACTGACAATTGCTTCAAACCACAGGAACTCAAAATATCTAAGAACCACTAACAGCTGGCAATATGAAACGGAGCTGGGGATTGCCTTACCTGAAAGAAATTCTGAGGACAAGAATGATAGTTCTCTCCTCATTAGGTTATTGAAAATAGTTGAAAATTAAATAATGGAAATTCATATTCTGATTCTTCCTTATGACACTGAACCCAGACTCTGGAAACTGTGGATCAAAAGGATGAGTATTTCTCTTTATACTCCTGTTTTTAGGAAGAGAAGACTGCTAATATCTTTTCCACCAAAGCATACGTGGCTTGGTGTTGAACACACAAAGGGAGTGCTATTGTTACTTATGCATGTAGAGCTGACTAGAAGTCTAGAGACAGAGATAAAGCTTGTTTCTCGTATCAGAATGGCCAAGTATAAAGACATTAAAGGGGACAGAACACAAAGAAAAGTTCTCCTTCTAGGGCAGACCTTGCTCCCTTTCTCACCTACAAAGCTGAGCATCTCAGCATAATTGGGCCCAAGATGAATGGAACATATTACTGGGGTTGTTATTCACCAGTTGACATATGTATAGGCCTGTAAAATACTTTTAGAAGTTTAACTTACTTGGTCAAATAAAAAAGTAAAGTCTGGTAACCAATCCAGAAGAAAAGAACAGTTAGAAACCGCATACTTCAAAAAAGTTCTTTACATGCAAGAATTCAAAGTGACATTGGCATCCCTCAAAAAAAAAATTAAACAGTGGAATGTACCTAATGCCAAGTAATATAGGAACACGGAAACTGACTTTCACAGTCAAAAGTTGAAGTTTCAGCTAAGTTTATGAAAACAACAGATTTGTTACACTATGTTGAAACATGTTTAACTGCAGGGTCTTTTTTTGGACATTCCCATCTTTCTATAGGTAGGCATCTCCCTGCTGAATTTCTTCCAATGAATTTCAAATTACAGGGAACATCACTCCCCATAGATGTGTTCCAGAGAACACACACAGTGTGGTCTGCAGAACAGCAAGGAGATATTTAAAACTGTTCAAAGCTAGCTAAGCTAGTGGAAAAAATGTAGCCACAGTAGCACAAAGGTGTGGCATGGTTCATTTTCCCAGCTTCTAACAGATAACCCTGTGGAAGACTGAAAAAACACTCCTACAATCTCAGTGCTGTCAACTCTTCTTTAGAAGAAAAACACTGCCACACTTCTATGCAGTACTGTGAGCAGAAGCTGAAAAAACTAAACATAAAAGTGGTAACTTAGAAAACAACACTGCTGGATCTACAAGAGGCATAACAAAACAGTTTCACCTACATGAGACTATCAGCAGAAAATCTGGCATCTCCATTGGTTTATAAACTAGGGCACAGAATAATAAGTTTTATACTTAAATATAGAGCATGTATGCTTGTATTTTCTTTTTAATTCTACTTCTTTCTACTTGAAGAAATACTGATCAAATGTAAATAACTTTATTCAGTTCCCTGAACAAAGAGACATCTGTAAACATGCTGGTAGCCACCCCTGGCTATACAATTATGAGATTTGCAGAAAGTTTTACCAGATTCCATAAAGCAGCTTTAATGCAAGTGCTGCTACGGGTGATGTCTTACTCCCTCCATGTTCTTCATCTTTGAAAGAAAAGTTATTAAGGGTTGACTCCAATTTTCTTAGAAAGCTCAAGTAGTACTGGTTTTGTTCTACATACCAGTAGATATCTGCAGCATAAACTTGGTCATAAAGAAGTAGGTATCATCTGTACAGGCAGGAGCCCTAAATGACCTCTCACATAAAACTGTTCCAGAACCATTGCAGGTAATCTCAGTCTGATTTCATAACTCCATTCCACCCATATTTATCTATCAGTTCTAGTTCACAAAAACATCTGTTTATACTGTGGCGATCTAGTTGCATTAGGTTACATTTACAGACAATTATACCAATAACAGGGCATTAAAATCCATAAGGAACATATAGAGTGGCAGGGGGAGCATCCATATATTTGTGTTTAGTTACCACCTGTGGTCTTTTTTTCAAAAAAAAAATTTAAAAACCCGTCATTTATATTTCTGGCTTCCACAATGTCTCCTAACAGTTACACAATTTATCCATATGCTACACGGAAAACTACTGTCTTTCAACTCCACCTGACCCAATTTTGAGCTGAGAAAACCAAGACGACAGCCGCTGTTACACAAAAACAGATGCAGTTTGTCCTCTTCTACATCAGGTCACGGGTGGAGAGGCAGGCACCAGCAGATAAGGGCTTCAGCAGAGGGAGAACATTAGCCTTTTCCCCGGCACACCCTATTTCCTCTCCTGCTACCATTTCCAAAGCAGTTCACCACCTCCCATCTACTGCCCAAAATCTGGAGAGTTGGTTACCTCACTGAAAACAGGAATAGTGCTAAGCATACCACAGAGTAGCACAAGATGAGGACGGGATGGATTTTCCCTCCTCCTTGTAAAGCCACATGTGGGTAACAAAAGCAACTTCCCAAGCTACGGCTTCTCATGATTCTCCGACCTTAGTACTCTGTTCAAGCTTGTCCTTCTATGCCTATTCAAGGCAACTGTAATTTAACTTTACAAGAGATATAAAAGCATGCTATTTTATTGCATACCAGAAGTACAAACGAATAAACTGTTTCTTCAGTGCAAACTGTGTTTATTATTTGGTCTGCATAGGTAACACAGGAGGACAATTACAAGTTTCTGTCAACTTTCAAACTTCTACTGAACAGAAATGAACTTTTTTCATGTTTTTAACTTTAAACAAAGAAAACTGATGTGGGAAAAAGAGTTTAAAAACACTCTTCACAGATGTTTGAGATACCTGTTGTTGACTGCATGCTTTGGTAAAAGAAAGGAGACAGCCACGACAGCAAAAGTTAAGCCATACAGAAATCTAATACTGTTCAATTAAGCCAAATAAAAATTACGACTCTGAAGAACAACTATGCACAAATGAAAAGAATAAATGAGGCAGGAATCCCACACCTAAACTATTTAGCTGTAAGAACTGTAACACATGAAAACGTCTTCTACATTTTCACATACTTTGATACATTTCAGTTGTGTTTTGACTTTGAGGATTAAGAGGGGCTTATTTAAATAAACTTTCAGATTACATCAAAAATAGGAAGAGAGATTAAGCAGGTGCTTAATCCAAGGTGTTATATTTTTAAAAACTAAATTACATCAGCTTTTAAAATACTGCCTTAGCAGTAAATTATTTCTGCTGATCTTTAACCTACACCTTTGAGACAAATTTAAATTAGCTGATCTTCTGGCAAGCAGCAATATAAGGACATTAAAGTCAGTCCACATTACTACATGAAATTGAAAAGCACTGCGGTGCTGCAATTTATTTCTCAGAACGGCTCTACTTTGGGATAGCAGCATCCACACACTGCCACTGTTAATCTCCCAGAGCTCTCAGACAGTATAACAATTAATGATTTACGAAACTATATGCCCTACAGTTTCTTCAAAACACTCAAAGTTTCTTCATCCCAGCTCTGACACATATCAGACAGAAGTGTAGCAATTCCAATGGTTTCAAAAACATCCCTATCTTCAGTCAGTCAGCCATTTTAAAAATTTCAACATGTGGAAATACATATCATAAGAACGTATGACTTCGGTACACGCTTCCAAAACAAACCAGACTACTCCTGTTAGCAAGACCTTTTCTAAACATCTTAGAGAGAAGAATTGTTTGAATGAAAACATTCAACAACTGCTTCCCAGCATGTTTTTCACTTCATCTCAAATCTCACACACTAAAGTCAAGGCTATTAATCTAGCGTTTTCCCCTGGATCAGTTTTTCTATTGCGTTGTTTCTTTTACAATGGAGAAATTAAAGTTTCAAAGTTAAATACCATGATTGCCAGTTGTGATTTTGACTTCAAAACATACCTGGGATTACTGTCTCAATGCATTTTGGAGTATCAAAGAATCCCGCACCAAAGCTAACCCTGTGCAAGTACTCTTCTGAGCAAGGATCAGTAGTGCTATGAAGTCATACCTAAGGGTTTTACAGTGTGTAATCAAAATAACGTCTCTCCTGTGACTAAGCTGTCACAAGACCAAACTCATTTCACTCAGTTCTCTAAAGGGGATCCACATGAAGTACAACAGCACTCCCTGACTTCAAGGATTTCCACAGTATCTCATATCCACGCTCATGTGCCTAAAAGGATGAGCACTTCTCAATCTCCCCATTCTTCAGTCAACTCAAGCTCACTGAATTAATTACAGAAAGCTCTTCCCTTATATTCACTCAATTGCACTGACAGTCTCATAATTTATCTTGAAAAACAATTTTGCATTTTCAGATTGTAAAAGAATCATTTGCAAAGGCAGGTCATTTGAAAGCACATAAAATCTCATGGAGAACAGCTGCAGATTTACAGAAAACTTTAGATAATTCCTGAGGAATGAACATCCTCCCCTTCAAGTCAGACCATTCACTTATAAAATAATGAAACCTCTCCCTAGCCTCTAAATTTAATGTAATCCCATGCTCACTTTTTCTTAACTAATGATGTATTTCAATTTTACCTTGAAATGCACTGTGATGCTCCAAGGAAGTGCTGTATTTGATGCATGGAGATCAAACAGCAAACCAATTGGGTAATGCCTAAAAATGAAGAGATATTAGATGAATATAAAAGCTGTGCATTTAATTCTGCATCCAGCGGTTAACATACCTGCATTTACATGACAAAAATTAGCTGTTTGACTCCCAGAATTCATATTCATTATTGCTTATTCAGAAAAGTTATAAAGGCAGGTATAAATGACTGAGTTTCTAGTAGAATCAAGTCTGGAATTTACATGTCCAATAACTAAACCAGTGGTGTCCAAGCTGTGGCCACAAAACCCTACCAGTTTTGCAACAGCGTAAGTGGCCTACAGCTGTGGCATCCCTGAAAACAGTATTTTTAGTTTAAAAGTTTGATAATGGTAGGANGAATTTACAAGTCCAATAACTAAACCAGTGGTGTCCAAGCTGTGGCCACAAAACCCTACCAGTTTTGCAACAGCGTAAGTGGCCTACAGCTGTGGCATCCCTGAAAACAGTATTTTTAGTTTAAAAGTTTGATAATGGTAGGAATAGCTGGTCTGACAGAAAAGTATCCATGCTTTCAGACAATTAAACTCAATGGGTTTGTACCACATTGACCCTCAAAATCTCTTCCCTCTCCTATCTGCTTGATGTGATTGTTGAGACCAAGTAGTATAAGGAAAAAATGAAATATCTGTAGAAGGGCTGAAAGAGGGTAGATCA
>VZSC01003831.1:202843-214220 GCA_013398225.1 Steatornis caripensis
TGGACAGATGGACACAAGCTGGTCAGGAAATACAGGGCAGGTAGATGAGGGAAGAGGGTTGTCTTCCATGCAAGGGAGCAGCTTAGATATATGAAACTTAATGGGACAGACAACAGGCTGGTTGAAATCTTGTGCTTCAGGATCAGAGGAGAGACTAGTAAGGGCAACATGGTGAGTTTGATACAGATCATGCAATCCATGCGAGGAAGTACATAAAGTCTTCTTTAAACAACTCATGAAGTTTCTGCATCTCAGACACTGGTTCTTATTAATCTCTGACACTTGCTCGAAAAGCAACATGGTGGGACACAAGCAGTCAAGATTTCTTGATAGAGGCATTGGAGGGACCAGAGCTGACCCGCAGCTGAACCTGTCATATACTAACAAGACAAAATAGCTCTAGATGTGCTCATCAGTGGCAGCTTTGGCTGTAGTGACCATGAAATGGCAGAGTTCAAGATCCCGGAGAGATTGATAAGGAGAGTAAGCAGAAAACAGACCTTCGACTTCACTCACCACTTCCTCCTGGTGCCCCTGCACAGTTCAGGCTCAGCTAGCCCAGATGCATCATTGGACAGAGCTTTCAGTCCCTCACAGGCAGCCTGAGCACTGAACCTGTCCTGTCATTACAGAATTGCAGGTGGAGAAGAAGCCTTCCTCCTGCTGCCAGAAGTCACAAGCTTCCAGCCCTTCCATATCTTAAGAGACTACTTTCCAATTCAATAATCACAGACTCTGCCTGCATCATCTTCGATGTGGTTTTAGGTTTAGGCTCCTGTAGCTGCAGGGTTTCTGAGAAGATTTGATCCATTTCCTTTTGTAGTCTCTGATGCTGCACAGTCTGATGGGCNCGCATCATCTTCGATGTGGTTTCAGGTTTAGGCTCCTGTAGCTGCAGTGTTTCTGAGAAGATTTGATCCATTTCCTTTTGTAGTCTCTGATGCTGCACAGTCTGATGGGCCTCTTCCTGCAGCTCCTTAACTTGGTGACACAAACTCTCCCCCAGCACACACCTCCTGCAGGCAAGAAGACCATCTTCCCCGGCCCCAACAATGTTGGTGGGAGGCCCCAGGCCCCTGTAACTCCAGACCTGGAGAGTTGCATCCTCCTTCAGGATCTTGGTCTGAGTGCTGCAGACCATGAAGTTGAAACCATGTCCCAGATATCCTCCAAAACCTCACTAGAAAACAGAAGAGCTGCAGCTGAAAAAAGATATACTACTTCCCAACCAGGTATAAAACTGCACAGACTGTGAGCAATGTGACCTCACAGTGCAAAGTAAATACTTAGAATAAGCAATATTACTAGGAAGTTCTATTTGATTCTGAATGCAGAAGTTATACTTAAAAAGATTAAGCATTAATGCTCACTATTTTTTCCTCTACAAACTACTAGCTCAATCTAATTCTCAGTTCTGGTATTTGGGTCTTCCCTGGAACAAGCACCAGCTATGTAGGGGATTACCGTTCTCCTAAAATAATGGTCTGCAGATAGCATTTGCCTTAAAAAGCAATTCCACTGAAATAAGTGGAGCTGTTCCTGGCAGAATATGCTTAGATTTTCTGAAAGATCAGAACTTTAACTAGCAGATCATAATTACAACATTCATTTTCATTTCAATGTTCAACCAGCTTACTAACTCTTCACTTAATTTTGGAATCACAATTTATATTTGCACTCTATACCTATTCTGTAATTTTTAATTCTAGTTTAAACATCATGGTATTTGAAAACTTACAGAAAATACAGATCTATTTTTGTTTGAAGTAAAAAGCCTCTCTTTCCTTTCTTGTAAGAACTTAAAAAGTTTCCTCCCATTATCTACCCAAGATGGACACACTGGGACAAAGTTGGTACCTTGCTGTTTATTTAGACAGTATCCATGACAATGGCACATCAAGAAACCAATTATTGTCAAATTCCAGATAATTTAAGTAGGTGTCTAAAGCTGGTTTTGCCAGCCAGTTTTGAAAAAGTGAAAAAAAACCCTAGTTTTTATGCTTTTCTATTTACATTTTCAAGATTTACACTAGGTTGGTCTCAAAGAAACCAAAGACTAGAAGAGATCTACTGCATTCATGATGTGATGCTTGCTAATCACAAAACAATCCAGGTTCAAGAAGCTAAAATAGTCACTGATACTTTTCTTTCCTATTAAGATACAGGAAATATATATCTATAAAATCTCTTCAGCATTCAAAATACTAAATATCTTCTGGAGAGCTGATGCTTTCTATACAGAGCTAGCAAACACTGCAGCTCTCAAAATGTTATATTTATGGCAGAAATAGAAAGAAACAAAATCTGACTCATAGTATTTATGAAAACTAAGTAAATGAAGCCATGGCAGTCTGATTCCCCAACCTCTAAGGGAAAAGATACTTTTAACAGACCATATGCTAGAACAAAAATAGAATCAATAGCAATTAGTTCAAGAACCTTGAACTAATTGAATTCAACAAGAGCCTGTGCATCAGTATCAGGCTATCTGTTTTACAGTGCAAGCACATATCACACCAGTAAAAAGTGAAGGTTATGCACATTTTATTCTCTTTAAGCATATATCCTATTTGCATTCAGACTCCAGAAATAATACTTTCTATCTGTGTTATCAGGCATCCTGTAAGAAGATAGAATATGCTAAACAAAGATTTGGTGATTCTACTGCAAGAAACAGTAATGCCAAAACCACAGGCATTTCATATTACAGTAACTAAAACAAAAATCAATAGGTACAACACGTCTGCTTTATGCATACAGTAAGTACATGCAGAATAATCAAAAAGATGTTCAACATTAAACCTTCTTCTGTTTTTCCCAAACAACATGCTTTTCTTACCCTTCTCCTCTTTTGTCACCTTTGAAACCCAATGGAGTGATCAGTTTAGCAAAAGTACTGACACTGTGCTGAACTTCGTAACTTTTTACGTGATAAATGGAGTAAAGGTACAAAATTAAATAAACTCACCATTTCAGCGGTGTACCTTCATATTCAAACCATATTTCACTAACTTCCTCTTGTCTCATAACTTTCTGAAAGTGTTTCTTCACTTTGTCTGTTACCAGTGTCAAGTAGCTTATCCTTGGCAAAAGCAACTGAAAGAAAAAATCGTAGAAGCTTTAAGTATACATAAAATTTACTAAATTAATAAAAAATCTGTAACCAGTTCGCATTTTCATAACCAAAATTGTCAGCATCCTTTTTTTAACTCTCTCTTTAAGGTAAGATGTCTTTTAGACAGTTTACTTACTAATGGTCAATGAAAGGCTATAAAATTAAGTACTCAGAAGATGCAGAATAGCAGTATCCCAATACAGCAACACAAACGAAATTAGTAAAAAAATAAGTTCTTAATTCTTTTGCTTTGGTGAGAAGTAGAAGAGTGGAATTTAATTGCTGCTATTCTGTATTTAAGCAGGCCCAAGAACGAAGATTTTTACTTTTTTCATACGAACAGATAGGAACATGTTCTAACTTCTTATTGACTGTAATGAGCAATCGTGTATCACCTATTACTTCAAAATGGAAATTCCCACAAAATTAAAAAAATTAATACTTGCTGCTTAAGGGTTTACTTTCCAAGTGCGTTTTATATTTTCAATAGCTGCCAATTTCCATTTTCTTTGCACTAGGTTTGCCCATTCAACATGTTAGTCAAGGCTACTACGATTCTTCCACTACTTAAGCTTTGCCCAGCTACTAAAATCAGAAAGAAAACTGTCAACATTTTATCAGTTGAAACAAGACATCTTTTTACAGCATTCTGGTATACTATCTTTTTTTTTCCTCAAGTGTAATGTTACACATTATCCAAAAGAGCATGCTGCATTATTTTAATTCACACCTCACCCTGCCTTTTTTTTTTTTTTAGTCTCATGCCTAGTAAGAGTGGTTAAGCAGCTGCATCAATCAGTGTACTGATAACTGTATAGCACATTTACTTAGGATGAATCAGTCCATAAGCTTTAGCGAACAATGTATTTCAGTATCCCAATGAGAAGATCAATCTCCCTGTAAAAAAAACACTTAGCTTTGGAGCAGACATTTTAAATGAATCGCATTAATAGTGTAAAGTTATTTTCATTTCGTAATTACTAATAAAATAGATGGGTCTAAGGAATAAACAGAAATACCTTATGTTTTGCATATTTAGAGAGAAACATTTGTTTTCCAGTGCTCCTCATAACCAGTGTTGGCTGTTAAAATATTTTTAATAGTATATGGATAATGCTAGGCCTTAAGTGAATGTCAATGGTACAGATATCACAAACTACATAAGGATATATTTTGCCTGACAAAAAACTTGTTCTCTGCTACAATATTCTTTCAGAATCTCTCCAGTTAGACCACACTTTGATACATAAATCAGATATTTTGGCCATGATATTAGAATTTTTTTATAAAGATCAGATTCGCAAAGAAGTATGGAGAGTAAATCAAGAGTAAGTTCTCATGAAGGAAAATGAATTTGTCTTTTACATAATGCTGCATTAGGTTACTAATCTGCATACATCTGCGAAACAAATAAATTTTAGGATTACACAAAACTGCAAGAAATCAAGACTCACCACTATCATGGTCATCATCAATCTTTTATGTACCATACGGGTTTCTTTTTCCATCTGTTGCTCTTATTACCATCATCATATTGTTTCTACCTTCCCTCACAGGAGTCTAATTCAGCAAGGTAATTAAACACAGCCTTCGGTTTTAAAAGGTGAACGACCTTAATTCAACGAAGTCATTTACACACTCAAGTGAAAATTGTTTGGTACCTCAATGACTTGAATGACAACATCATCTTTTCCTTTATTAACCTAATTCCACATACCTACACCGATTTTCTTGAGACAATACAGTCCAGGCTATTACAATCAAACCCAAATATTTTTTGTAATAATTCCATATTATCTCTGTGTGGTATTTGCAATTAAACGAATGCCGGTATATTCTGGTATGAGACTCATTTGGACTGCTACAAAAGACAATTTTCAGCATGCTGTATGTGGCACAGCCATGCAAGAATTCATAAATCTGTTAAAATGCATTTTTGATTGCAACACTGTTTGACATAACCCTTTGAACTGCATAACTAACTTCATCTGTAAAATATTTTACTTCAGTTCATAGTGCGGAAGGACAACACAGTTTCTATTTCAACACAATTAGATAACAGGCAGTAAGCAAACAGCACTTAACTGAATTTAACAGAATGTGGCCAGCACTCCCAATGGGCCTCTTTGGAGTACAAAACCCAACAGTTAATTAGGTTAACAGGAACTGCCTGTTTTTTTCCAGAGATGCTGGGCATTTGTAAAACCTACTGAACTCTTTTTGTAGCCATCCCACCTCGTGTACCTTGCTATAGTCTCCTCCTTCAACAGAAGACATGAAAGGATCCAATACCATCACTTTTCTAGCTTTAATTACCCTAGAGATTTACAAGTAGACTAGATCTAAGCGAGACCTTTAAAAGCACAGTTTAAAGACGTTTTCATTTTGTTACCCTTTTCATATCCCTTCTCCACCAGTTGTCTACACTCAGTGAAAGACACTAGTGAAACAAAACACTTTTACACCAGTAATCCTGTAATTTTTAAATGCTATTACCAAGTACTTCCAGGGGAAAGGTACTAAAAAATATTTCGGGGGAAAAACCAAAACACCTTAATGTATTTAACTATATGCTGGGCTGTAGTCAATCTCTCTGACAGCAGAATCACATTGTTTTACAGAGGCCTCTATAAGAAAACCAGAATTCTACACACCAGTTCACATTCTAGACTATTAGACACTCACAAGGTTCTCCAACACTTTAGCCACGTGGTAAGGAGCCTTCCTTTTAGGTCAAATTGTGTTCACCAGAATGACTCCTCTCCCACAAACACTTTTGCTCCTGACTCCTAAAACAGTCTGTGCAGGCCAATGAGGCTATACCCTTTCATCCTTTGGTCACCCTACAGCAATACTTATAAATGCTGGGAATGAACAGCCACCATTCAGTGATAAGAGTAATTCTTAGTTTAGGGCTGCAATACCTACCTAAGAAAAAACCCACACGATCGTATGACAAGACATACTAATCCAAATTAAACTCATTCCACTAGGTCAGATTTGCTTAATTGCCTTTTTTTTTTGACAAATAACCTTCTATCAGCAGGCTTTGTGCTAAAGGTTACAACAATGCTATTAAAATCAAACAGATCCAACAGTGCAAGTAATTAAACAAACGCAACCTGAATGTAGGACTATTAAATCACTACACAACACACTAAGGCGGAAGGTCCATCATAAATTAAACAACCTACAGTACTGCATGGGCAAATATGCAGACAAGGTAGTATCCAAGTTTTTAATGCATAGACTGAGCATAGACTCAATAGTTATCAATTTAAACAGTGTGTGAGAAAAAATAACTAATAGGAAGGTGCGTGACATATATAACACATAAGGAATTAAACAGAAGAGAATCCTAATTTTGATTCAAGTTATCTGGCAACTGACCCTGCCATGCTGCCCACTGACGGACAAGTATCATGCCTGCCTTGCCGCTCGCTGTGCTGCGTAACAAAGAAATGAAAAACCCCAAAGAAATGAAAAACCCCACTTACAGTTGGGCTATGTGGCTTATAAGGAGGCGCACCTGTCTTGTCCCCTAGAAAGGTCAGACTTGTAACAAGATTCAAGAGAAGTCTAAAGCAGTCAGCAGGTGAATTGCTTTTAAGTCCAAGTAAGGATTCCTGAAACATGAAGTGAGGCTGAGTGCCTTTCCCTTCAGCAATCAGTTGCGTAAGTTTTCTCCCACTTGGGAGAAAAAAAAAACCTAAAAACTGGCATAAACTCCCTCAAGCTAGTCAGAGTGCATAGTATAAAGTCAAGTAGATGTTCACAACCTGTTGGGATCAGACTGACCATGCAACAGTAATGAAGACAAAATAAACAAATTGCTCAGTACTAGCAATTAAAAAAAAATTTGAGAACATAAAAAACCCTAAAATTCATATTCACATCTGAATTTTTAAGTCAATGGCCATACTCAACGTAATTATTTAATCATTTTAAAATAAACAGGTACTAGTTCTTGATTAAAAATAAGACACATCAATAATAAACTGCTTTTGATATGACTTCTGGCCCTAGTTTTGAAATAAATTGTGAAAAACATGCATACAATTCATATACACTCAGCTTAAACCAATATAGCTATACAAAACTAGTAAAGGAAGAGGCAGGGCAAACAAGAGGAGTTCTCCTCATTAAACTAAGAAAAAAAGTAAATCTCCAAATACATTACCAGGCAGAATAAATCCTAGTAGGCTAGAACATGCCATCCACAAAATTACAGAAACCTCAGCACCTTCCTTTTGCATATTGTGTATTGCTAGAGTACTTAATCACGATAACTAGGAATGCTTTCCACAGAGGTTAAATGAAACGCAAGGAACTCCTAATGACTAAGTAAACGCTTGCAATATATTTTTGTGCATAGAGTACCTCCTCAGCTATCTCCACACGTTTTGCTGAAGAACAAAACACTATTTTACATACAAAACAGATTATAAAACAGAAAAATCCCAGATTTAACAAGAACTAGACTGGTGTGATCACCAATGTATCCAGGATGAAGAAAAAAAGCATCTTAACATGGAACAGCCTCACATTGCTCACTGTTACAGACATCTTAATAAAACAGGGCTTTGGACACTGGGCAAGCTTAAAGTGCAGCCCAGTGAAGGCTAGTCCCTTGGGCAGAGTATCATTCAAAGACTACCTTCTGCTGTAATTTTGTTATTTACACCTGACAAATCTCAGCCAATGAGTACTCTGCTTCCTGCACACATTTTATTTCAAACTGTTGCTTGCACCACGAGGCAGTCAGTACACCATTTTAAAATAAAAAATCATAACAATTTTAAGACTAGGGAAAAATTCAGATAGTTCAAAGGCAGTTCAACCCAGCTGTTCCTAATTATACTTCCACTCCAAACACAAGTATCTGTAGGAAACACTCCAAAGAAACTTGACCATTTCCAGCGTAACTCTGCAGAAACCTACCTGGCTTGACTACTGCAAGAAATAGAACAGTATTTTACCTGAGCTGCTTATGACCTGCTCATTAAGGCTCTGACCTTTCAGAAAACATCAGAGCTGATGTCACTACTCTTTCCAAAAGGTAGACAGGCTCATTTAAAATTAGCTCTGCTACCCCTATGCAGTGCCATAAGTGTGATACACGCACGCATCACTCCTATGAGGTGCTAATACAGCTAACAGACAAGGGTCTCCCGACACCAATCTCAGCAAACTGAAGTCTGTCACACAGATTCTGGGTTGTTTTTCTAACCCCTCACACTCCAGGTCTATGTCTTCCTCCATCTTCATAAAGCAAGTTCTTGAGTGCAGAAGCTCTTTTCCCATCTTACCATAACAATGCCAGTATTTACCTCCCATTTATGGAAGGCAGTGCGGAAGACAGAGGTTGTATCTACATTGACAAATACTGAGCTGTGATAAGAGGAGACATGTAAAGCTGAACAGCTGGTGTAGAGTGCTGGGAATGTTCACGACACACACTTTTCTACTTCACTTTTGAGGGTTTTGATTTTTTTTTTTTTTTACTTCATTTTAGCTCCAGTTTGATCCCATACACTAAATACCTATGAGCAGCTGAAGCACATCATCTGCTTTAGCTTCAGGTGAAAATGATTCAGCTTGTGGACTCTAAGACTGCTGTGTGATGCAACCCTGGGCACAGTAAATGAAAAGAATGAGGACTTGTTTCAAAAATGTACTCCAGATCTGAACAACAACGTTAACATAGATGCACTCTGAAACCACAAGAACTAAACAATTATTTAAAAACTTTGATTGGTATTCTACCTTTTACTGTTACAAACCCTTGGTCTCTTCAAGAAGCAAAGCTATACTATCAGCTTCAATGTGACCTGAAAAACGAAGAAGCTAAAATTTTAGAATCGTGATCCGTGAATAACTAGATTTTTTCAGAAATACAGAATTAAGCCTTGAGAATTTTTGTGCACACTTTAAGTGGAGTAAATAAAAGAAACCCTACCAGCTTAAAACTCTCTCCTTGGCTTAGAAAGTTGGTCACACCACGAGGATAACATGGGTTTCCGTGCTGATGCTAAACAGATTGAGACTGCATGTCTCTATACTTAAACTCATACCTTTCACATAGCTCTTATACAGTACATACATATATATATTTTAACTCACATATATACACACAAAATTTAAAGCATGAGACTTCTAGATAGCTCAAATGCATTTGACAATAGGTCAAGCACATGAAGTGAAAGTGCTTCTGTTTTAGCAGCGGTGAAACTAAAAGAAAGATGAGCCCTATCATCACTGAATGAAAAGCATTAATGCTTTATTAGGTTTCAAAAACCCACTGAACACACATGTAAGAAAGTGATGACATAAAGATGCTATTAAACACAGAAGGAAAAAATACTTCTATTCAGTAATATTTTCAAAAAGAGTTGAACAGGATAAGGCAAGATTTAAGGATTTCAGAATCATGTAAAAACTCGTAGTACAAGATTTTCCTCCCACACACTTGTTACATTTAAAATTTAATTTTCACTGAATCAGTTAACATTTTCTAGCAGTAAAATGTCTACTAGGTGCTGAAAGGATGAAAACTGCTGAGCACACTATAAATAAATACTATGTGATAACAGAAGGACCTTCCAATCTACAACTCAAATACATCCATCACCCTCGTTTTTATCATCAGCTAGCAATCCAGTTCAGGCTCTGTACTGTTAAGCCATTATAGATGCGCTTTTCCTACATCTGAGCTAGATCTCTCATGGCTCCAAGCATTTAGAGAAAACAAAATTAGCAGAAAAAGCCGACAAGCAGAAATAATGCAGCCAGCGTTCAGTATGAGTTTGTGTTACATGGGGTGACTGATCTTAGCGTTTGAGATTGCACAAAGCTCTGACTGAAGTTATTTCAATAGCAAGGTAATGTACAAGTTCTCTCCCTCCTTCTGGTCATTATCCAAAAACACACAAACTCACCATGTGTGCATGTAGAGCCTCCTCCTTTTTACCTAATTACTTACTGACTTTTCCATAATTTTTTTTTTTTTTAAGATCTTAATTATCTGTGCTAAGTTTATCTCACTGGTGAAACAAGCTTAAAGTTTTGAACCTGCTGTGAAGAGAGACTAATCACGCAGGGTGGTCATTCAGTTTATTTTCAGAAGGTACCAGGAATAAGAAGAAAAAAGGTTCAGATTTTGTTCCACAACATATAGCAGCACACATGACAAGAACAAAGGAAACAATCACAACTTTGGCACTGGACAAACTGTGACTACCTTCTTTATACTCACATAGTAAGGTTCAGCTTCCCTTTCAGTTATCTCATCCTGATACAGAGTGAAACAGGTTGGTATTCGTCCAAACCACACATCTCGAAGTACATCTTTGTCATCTGTCATTCTTCCAATGGATAGTGAAGCACATGTAGCTTGTTTCTTCAGCTAGAACTGTAACCCCGCTCCCCCAAAAAGGAAACAAGTCAGCACGACTGCAAGTAAAATAGACCTTGTTAAAGGCTCTCCCACGACTACGCTCCTGCAAGCGGGAAAGACGCTTAAAAGCATCAGTTTGTACAACGGACGGGAGGAGCTTGGGCCTCCGAGTTAACACTTTCCCAACTACAAACACATGATGGACGACGAGTAAATAAGCGTTTTCTAAGCCTGCATCCCGCCCCAACCGTAGAGGCCCAGGGACCTTTCCCGTTATCACCCTGCAGCCAGCCCACAGCTCCCACACCCCTGTGAGGGGCCCCGGCCGCCGGCAGCCAGCAGAGCCGGCGTCCGCAAACGAAGAGGAGGACGGACAGCGCCGGGGACGACGAAGCGAGCAGGTCTCTCGCTGTCGCAGCCGCGGCCCGGCCCGGAGGGGTCACCGAGGCGCCAGGACAGGCCCCAGTATCGCCCACCGTCTCGCCGAGACCCGGGACCGCCCCGCCAGCCCCGCTGAACCGACGCCCGCCAGGAGGTTCGGGGCGACGACCGCCCTCGGCGCCCGCAACGGCGTCCGCCGCCCGGGGTGAATGAGCAGCACAGGGCGCGGCAGCGCTCTGCCGCACGGGGCCGGACCGAGCAGCGCTCCGCGGCGGCCCCCAGCGTGCTCTCCCCGGGCAACGGCAAGGCCAGGGGGCGGGTCTCAGCGGCCCCGCCCCAGCCCGCCGGGGAGCGGCGACGTTCCGCAGGGGAAGGGCCCGTCCCGGGCGGCCCTTCCACCGCGGCGGGGGGGCGGGGGAGGGAGGAGGGGGGGGAAGGCAGCCGTTACCTCGATCGTGACCCACGCCACCGGCCCGCGCGCAAAA
>VZSC01003831.1:220889-284642 GCA_013398225.1 Steatornis caripensis
GTTGTTCCTCCCCAGGTGCAGGACCCTACACTTGCCCTTGTTGAACTCCATCAGGTTCCTCTACACCCAACTCTCCAGCCTGTCCAGGACATGATGAATGGCAGCACAGCCTTCTGGCGGGTCAGCTGCTCCCCCCAGCTTTGTATCATCAGCAAACTTGCTGAGGGTGCGCTCTGTTCCTTCATCTAGGTCACTGCTGAATATGTTGGACAGGGCTGGACCCAGCACCGACCCCTGGGGAACACCGTTGGTCACAGGCCTCCAACCAGACTCTGCACCACTGATCACAGCCCGCTGAGCTCTGCCATTCAGCCAGGTCTTGATCCAGCTCACCGTCCATATAATTTCAATAATTTTTAAATTCATTTTCTATGTTATATTGCATAATTTCAAGCATCTGAGTTAGACACTGCCATCTACACATATTCATTACAACCTAGTCTGTTGGCTAACTTATGAAACCCAACATACTATTGCAATAAAGTACTAAATATCATATGGGTTCATGGATAACACAGCGCTAAGTGTGGCATAGGTACAGCAGGCCAGATTCTTTTCTCAGGAAACGTAATGATGTGCGACTATTACGTCTGACCATAACTGCCTAGACCATGGTTTCTTAGTTTTCTGAAAGGAAATACTGCTGATGTGTAATAAAATACAGCATTTCTCTAATCCAGGCAAAATAATTTTAAAATTGTGGTATGACTGGATCACATTCAGCAGTTTTACTCAGGGAAAGAATTTTTCTCAGTGATTCCAAATTCAATTTGATCGTTTTGTAGTAATAAAGTCTTGACAACTCGGGTTCTGGAGCTCTGATATATCTTTGTTCCTCCACCAATGAAGTACATAAGGAAGTTTAAATTTACAAAGACATTTTGTAAATTTAAAATCAATATTGGATGTAAATTCTTCTGTTTTTTCTCTTTGTTGTATTTGCACAACTGTTTTATGAGCTAGTTCTTAAATCACTTTGATTTCCCAGGCAAAAAAGTAAGCACATAATGCATATAAAATAGAAGGACGGATGTTAGTGTCGATGTTGGGAAATAGTAAAAATCCTAAAGTCTATCTGATTCCATGGGAAGTGTAAGTATGTAAGTACCAGTGGCCCCTCCAGTGCTGGGGGGGTGGGTGGGTGGGGATGATGATCACTTCCCTTGACTTACTGCCCCCACTGTGTCTAATGTAGCCCAGTATATCCTTGGTCATCACTGCTGCACAGGAATTTGTCCCTACTGAACGCCATGGTTTTTCCTCTGTCTTTTTCCTCTTGTTTGCTGGGATCATTGCGAATGGCAGCCTAGCCCTCCAGCATATCAACCCCTGTAGTTTGTATCATCCAAAAACCCAATAAGTGTGCGTTCCAGCTCATTATCCAGGTCAACGATAAAAATGTTAATGGCACTGGCCCTTGCATTGATGCTGGAGAAACACCACTAGTAACCAGCTTCCAGTTAGACCTTGAACCATTAACCACTGTTCTCTGAGCCCAGCAGTCCAGCCAGTTTTTCACCCACCTTGCAGTCTATTCATCCAGTTCACATCTCAGTTTAGCTACTAGTATACTATGACAGACTGTTGAAAGTCTTGCTTCAGACAAGCCACATTGGTAACTTTTCTTTCATCCACAGAGCTAGCTGTTTCATCATAGAAGGCAATCAGGTTGGTCAAGGATGATTTGATGTTGATAAATCTCTGCTGGCTGATTCCAGTCATAGTTCTGTCCTTCAGATGCCTGAAATGGAGAGGACTTGTTCCTTAATTTTCCCAGGAGCTGACCAGGTTGCAGGTCTTCCTTCTTGGCTTTTTAAAATATTCCTGTAACATTTACCTGCTTAAAAGCTTTTCTCAATAGATTAGCAAGATTGTTGGGAAAGATACTCTTGCCTCTCTTTCTCGCATAGGTGCATCATTCCCCACCAGTCCTTGCTCCCAGAAGATGATCCATGGGCAAAAAAGCCAAAAGCCCTCCCTGTAACACCAGGCATGCTGGCTTTGACCTGCAAAGCACATCCTCTCCTGCTGAGCCAACCTTCTTGACTGGTAGGATCAAAAGCGAACACCACCTTGGCCCCTTTACCACAGCTCAGAGAACAGCAGTGATCTTTGATCTGCTCAAGGTTTCTTTTAGCAGCAACACTTGTGGCCTGATGGGTAAGCAGAAATAGATAGTAATAATGCAAAGACAGTAATAGATAGTAATATTCCAAAGACCCTATCAATCCTTCTGCGGTGTCCCACATTGGGGTGCAGGACAAGCAATCGGCTTCCTGACAGCAGGTCTGACCTGCAGGTGGATGCTCTGGCCCATAAAGAAGGGAGTCTCACCCATTGAGCTGCTACCCATTACTTCATCCTTATGGAGCTGGTTCCAGCCAGGTTGGGATTTTTGTTGGATATGCCTGAAGTTCCCCATGAACTTCTCTAATCTTAGCTGTTCCCCATAACCTTCTATCCCATGTAAATTTTACTGTCTTGCTACATGTCATAGCTCATGAATAAATATTTTAAATAACAACAATCTTATTAGAGATATTTAAGGAAGTCCATTGCTTGTTTCATCTCACATTGATTATTCTTGCTCTTTCTGTTGGTCTATGACAGATCTTTTTTTCTCTTAACCCATGAGTATATAGTTTCCTTGATAATCTACTGGGAAGGGCATGGTTATAAAGACTGAATAAATTTCAGCTTACTCATTCTCCTTCATCTACTTTTTTGTAGACCAGCTAGTAGATAACTCCCTAATTGTTGTTTATTAATGGTAGAAATTCACTGACCTGCATTCTCACAGTCACTCTCTGTGGTTGTTTTAAATATTACATCCTTATTCTCTGGGATCACAACTGATTATCATGGGAAAAGCAAACGCCGAAGAACACCTCTGCCACTTCATGCTTCGACTCCCCAGGACTCTCAATAACTGGTTTTTCACCAGGCTGTTTCAACACCTCCTCTTTTGGATAACTTTCAATGGGACAGTGCAAGGTTGAGATTCATCTGAGAAGAGGACAGAGCTGATGGCTGCACAGAGTGGTGCCGGCTGATGGATTTCACAGGGTCTTCACACAGACGAAAGGGCTTTGTAATATAACTGTGGACAGTTTCAATTTCCTAGTAATGCTCCTGTATTATCTGCAGATATATAGGAACAGTTACACTTTTAATTACATCTGGTCAGCTTAATATTTAATTGCAGATTCTTTAGCACCTGACTAGGTTGCAGAAGACTGGATGGCTCTTGTATTTGTCACAGAACACTCACATCCCATAGCAATTTAATCAGCTGTGCTTATGCTTCAATCTTGAGCATTTTGGTTTTAGACTGTAAATTGCTGAAGATGGAGACCTGCCTTCCTGCATGCTTATACATTTCCCAGCTCATCTATTAGTTAGTATAAATAATAATAAACAACCGATAATTATGTATTTAATTTCCAGGGCTACTGACAAAGTAACACACTTGCAACCTCTATAAAATAATTAATTTTAAATTTCATGGCAGTTTCTGCCTTCCTCCTTAAAAACTAAAAGAGACAGATCATATCCTAACTCAAGCCATGCTGGCTGATATGTTTCTGTGAGAATATGATGAAAATACAACAGAATGGCATTGCTGATTCAGTCAAACTTAAATTAAAAATTATTCTTTAAGGTGATAGGTTTCCAAATTCATTTCAGCCTAGAGAATAATTAAAATTTAAATCAGGGTGCAAAGTAAGAACACGAGATACAGCTTAGCTTTTGGGCAACCATAGTACTGTAGCAGTAATATGCACACTAATTGGTGGAAAAGTGGAAAGAAAAAGAGAAACAAAGCCATAAAATATTAACCTCTAAACACACACATTTCAGCAAAGCTATACCTACTCAGGAAAACATAAGCACATTTTGATATTAAGCAGTAAATTAACAATTTGCCAGTATTATACTCCTAATGCCTCATTATTATGTTAATTTTGGTATTTTTTAATTGCATTGATTTATGGCCTTACTTGTATACCTTTAAATTGTGACTCTCTGTGTGACTACAAGAGAGCAGAGTGCTAGAACTAAATTTTTTTTTTTTTTTTTCAAATCAAACTCCAGAGGAGCCTGGAGCCCCCGATGCACAAAGCAGCACGGTGCTGCCAATCAGCGGCATCCTGCCCTCTTGAGAAACAGCATCTCCCACCTCCCACTCAGTTTCTATCACTCCACAGAACCACTAGGATGAAAAAGAAAAAGAAAATTTGCCACAGTGTGGAATGTTCTTTCCTCTGAGTGGCACCCACAGCATTTGTTTCAGTCTAGTTAAGAGTCTGTTTTCTCATAACCATTTTATCTTCTGCTGTTACAGTTTCAGGAAGGAAAAAAATACTTACTGAAAAATCTCAGATACCAAACAAATGCCATAGTGAACCAATGTTGACATTAAGGGAACTGGCATGAAAAACATAGCATACATATAGTGTTTTACAGATTTTAGTGTTCAGCTTGAGGCCAGCCACAGAATCTTTATGTAAACTCTTTACGCAAACGGGCAACTCAAGAGATCGAAAGCTTTGAAGAAACTATGAGATGAAAAATGTACAGAGGAAAAATTCATCTTTTATGGGGAGGGGCAGAAGAACACAATATTTGGATACTAAGAGCAAGACTGAAGTCGGATATATGTGTTATCCTGGTTTTATACTGATGCTGCACTTCAATGAAAGGTAGTCATCATTCAGAGAAAAGGAACACTGGATTGTTATTAACAGAATGAGAAAAGTACTTAGCAGGTAGCAGAGGATGAAATCCCTGAGAGAAATATTTTCTGCAGGACAGTATTTTTCTGTGAACTGACTGGAAAAGGAACAAAAACTACTACTACTGTTGTATCTCCTTCGCTGGGAACTCCTGAACATTTCATAACTGAAATCTATTTGGCTATCTGCCTGGACTCATGGGCTGCACCTAGTTGGCATTAAAATCAAACAGAGCACTCTCACTGTTAGCATCACAAGGGGAGTATTATGTGGAGGTAGTAAGTAATGCAGTAGTTCACTTCTACATTAAAAAAAAATAGAATGGCTGTGGATAGCACCGTAAAACTCCATGTTATACTTAAAAGACCACATGCTACACCTTGGCCACATTGTGGGACGCTTTTAGTGCGTAAGCACTGAAGTTATACAACCCCATGAACCACATGTTGAATTATTTTGTTTCCTTCCCTTGAGCTGTAGTATTCTAATGGAAAAACCTCTTCAAAGGCCCAGAGATGACTACTTCTTTAAGTAGATGACAGAAGGTGTGTGGGTAGCAGCGGGGTCTATACGACGCTTTCCATCTATGTCAATATATGTGCTACTCAAAGGCTCAGATAAACTGTTTGCATCTCACAGCAACAATAAGAAACCATGCTAATATTTAATTGAATAATTGAATATGCTAATTTCCCACTACAAATTCTATCCACTTCTATCCGCTGTGGACTACTCCATGAATAACTGGATTACAAAGTAAGCCAAAGCTGTCAGAAGAATGAAGGTGAAATCTTGACCCTGACAAGGGTCACATGCATTTTTGACTTTACCTGATCAAAAACTAGCGGCTAAGAGATGGACATCTGCATGATTTCAACAGAGGTGCCAGCTCACAGACAGAGTTAAATGCCAAAGGTCCCAAATTGGACCATGATGGGAATGAGACACCTCAAAATGAGACCCAAAGTATCCAGCACACAAAGCTAAAGTACTGCCTGAACTAATCATGCAGTGTGTACAAGTAAGAAGAAATTCAGAGCATGAGGTTATGTAAATTCATCCCCACTCCAAAATGTCCCTCAGAGCCTGAGGTGCCTCCACCTACTTCAGCTCCAGTGCCTGCATGCTCACCTGTGTCGCCCCCCAGGCAATCCAGCCATACGGCCGCCAGACAGATCAGGGTAAGTCATGGCAACTGGCAGCCAATAACGTTGACTAAGCGGGGATGCCCTTTGAGCCTGATGGGTGTTTTGCCCCACCTACCAGGTATGTAAGACAATCCCACAAATTCTTCTTGGCTGCCAAATTTTCTTCTTGGTTGAAGCTGAAATCCCTGGCTCTTGCTTCCAGATTCCTTAGTCCTAGTCTTATTTGATCACTGCTTGCTATCTTTCCAAAGTCCTTCCCCGTGACATGGACTTGCTGACCTTTATGGAGTTTGCCCTGCTATTTGTTTTAAGGGTGTCTTGGCTTCTATGGCTTCCTACCTATTGCTGTGGCTGCAGTTCTGGCTGGGATGTTCCTGAGCTAATTTAGATCCTAGCCTTGGCTTTCCATGGTCATAATATTTAGTTGCATTTTCCATTTTTGATTCCAGGCTGTCTTTAATCACCAGGAATGATCACCCACATCCCACCATGTCTGATAATTTACTGAGGCATATATTTATGCCTCTTTTTTTCCTCCAGGCATGGAGCGAGAGTCGCTCCTTCTCTTTTCAAGTGTAGCCTGGGAACCTCTAGGCTTGTTGGGCCAGAAAGAAAACGTTAGCATTGATATGACTGTGAGGTAGAACTTCCCCTTATAGGTAGGATATTCCTGAACTAAGGCTACCATTTCCAACACTATTTCTACATCATACCTCGAACTGCTCGGAAAAAAATGGAAGCCAGTACAACGTTTTGTACAGAGCCTGCTATTACCATGTGTGCTAAACAAGACCCAAATATGCTAACCACAGGGAGTCCCAGCAGAGATTTAGGCCAAGCAATACCTAGTTTTTAGCTCCTTGACAGACTTAGACAAGAAGCAGGCATCCAGCACTCGGTCCTGTGAAGACTGAGGCAGTTCTGGGCATGTGGAGAGGTGAATCCCTGAGTACCTGGGGCACTTTCAAGACAAACAGGGAGGCACCCCTGGAGTTTAAGTGCCCGTAGGGTTAGGTGTCAAATGAATGTGGGATTTCAGGACCATAGTCTGGGTCTTGCGTGTTTTATGTGGGACACAGGCAGGATTTTGGTCCCTGCGTACTTTATTGCCTTTATCACCAGCTCCAAAGTGTGGGAATGCAAACCGCTCTTCATATATTCTGACAGTGAGCTACCTAACTCTCAAATGTTCTCTTCCTGTTTCTGAAGGAAATGTCAAACCTCTATTGTATTGGAAAAGAAGATAAAATATTTGGTGACAAAGTTGATGATAGTCCATTCCTATTTTTCTATGGTTTGCTTACGGGCTTTTGATTGTTTTCTCAAATATATTGTGCCATATATTTAAATAATTTTATATTAGAATAGTGTTCCTGTTTCGAAACATTAAAAAGGGAGAATCAATGATTTGAACGCTGTAATCTCAACTGCTTAGTTTCTGTAACAGCTTCACAGATTTTGAGTCTGTATTTGTCTGATTCTTATAGTAATTCCAAAATCAGCATGTATCTGGGTTTTTTTTATAAATCTCACATACAGTGTGCAGGCAAGCTAGGTGGATATTGAATACGATAAAGCCTGAGTGATGAAAAATATGAAAAATATACCCAATCATCTTCTTTTTCACCATGTTGGAATGAAACCAAACAGGAGAAGGACAATTCGTTGCATAATATCTTTCTATGGTAAGAATTACTATAACTGTTGCAAAACTCTGTTGGTTCAGATAAAAGCTAGACTGACTCGTTCTGTTGCATGTGTCAGGAGTGCTGACATAAACATGACCATCATTTAATATTTCCGAAATGACTGGCTAATTCTAATGAATTTCTATCTTAACCAATCATCTTAAAAATGCCTTTCCTGAAAGAAGAGGTCCAAATCTTCTAAACAAGCCTAAGCACAAGTACTGCTACAAGTACTGAGCCTCCACAAATCTGCCTGGATCGAGATCACGTGTTGCTCTGATACTGTCATATTTAACACCCAGACTTTACTTTTGGCCAAAGTTTGAACAAGTATTATCAACCAAATACCCTTCACCTACTTCTGTGTATCAGGATATCGTAGTACATGTTAGCACTGAAGCACAAATGCTGGATACCTCAAAGCTGATGATGCAGGCTCATTTATTATCTGTGCCACTCCAGAGAGATACCTAACTGCACGTCTTCTAGGTACTCTGTGATGCTAATACTGATACAGACCCTGCCAAGATAATCTACAAGGATTTCAAAAGATGCTTGCCTTGCACTTCTACTTTTTTCTGTTCTGTGATTTAAACAGTATGTTTTCAGGCCATACATGTCTTTTTTTTTGGTGTGGAATGAAGTAGCACAGGTCTGCTGAACATACCCTCGGCCGGCCGGCTGGCCTGCCGAGAACTGTGGGTACCTAGTGGGTACAGCGGCAGAGAGAGGGGACACTGGCACTGCCATGGCCCAGACTCCTTTCTCCTCAGTGCTGTTTAGCTGAAGTGGATCACCAACACCACTGTATTCACCTTTGCTCTGGCACAACAAAATCCCAATTATAACCAAGACCTAAATGGAAATGTGGTACAAATACTTAGTAATATGTTTATCTGGCTTCTTCATCAGTGAATGTCATAAAATGCTGTAGTTATGCCAGTTGTGGATGTCTAGTCAAGGACATAGGAATAATTTTAGACTAAAGTAAGTGAAGAGATACAGCTATTTGGATCTTTACAGTGCATAGTCAGTGTCCAAAAATCCTATCCAGGTATAGTAAAGACAACCTCCTGCTTTCTTCCTAACAATCCATCAAGGACAGCGTACTACCTGTCATCATCATGTCCCCTGTCTTTGTCCTCGGAAGTGCTTCAAACCCAATTGGACATGATCACAGAATCACAGAATCACAGAATGGTAGGGGTTGGAAGGGACCTCTGGAGATCATCTAGTCCAAGCCCCCTGCTAAAGCAGATGCCTGAGTGACCTGCTCCTGCTGACCCTGCTTGAGCAGGGCGGCTGCACTAGGCAACCTCCAGAGGTCCCTTCCCACCCCAAATATCCTGTGATTCTGCTGTTCTATTATTTCTGTGCTTCTATCAGTCACTTTACTAAAACTGACCTTTTTTCTTGACCCCTTATGCGTTTCCTGAGGGTATAACCGTCTATCTTTCTGGTTCTGCCCAATTTTGTCATGATACATATTATATAGTACTCATCACCTATTTTAATTTTGGGAAAAATCACTTTCTTCGTAGGTTAATCTGTTTAGTTAATCACTAGCCAAGAAAATTCTACACAACTCTGGGAAAATAACTGAATTTGCCCCCCAGACAGGTCTATATACTGCTTTGGGTAAAACAGTGGTACAGGTGGGGCTGAGCTGCTCAGCTAAGCTCCTTCTGTATCTCGTCTTCCCCTGCCTTGATCACATCCTTGCCCTCCTGCCGTAAAAAACCCAGAATTAATTTATGTCTATCTCAATTTACGTACGGTCAATTATCGGCCAATTACAACCACTTGTTGTAGTGAATTTAAGGTTTTTCCAGCGCACAGGCATTTTTATTATCTCAAGTGAGCATTTTCAGCAGAACGGCTATAACCTCGGTGTCCCGTCAGCAGCAAGCAAAATCGGGACAAACAAAACACCCCAAAAGCTCCTTATACCGGGCAAATGGCGTGCTGGTTAGTTGCTAGCTGGGACAGGCGGTATCCCGCGGCGCAGAACAGCAAAGCCTCCTAAGGAGAGCCGGAGAAGACCTCGGGGTCGTTTAAGAGAAGATCCCTAAAAGCAGCGAGGGACACGGGGGGCCACCGCGTCCCGGCAGGGGCTGGTCACGGTGCAACCTGAGGGGACCGGCCCCGTTGCGAGCTGGCAGAGGTGAGCGCCCCAGCCCGACGCGTCCCGCGGGAACGGCTCTGCCTCCCCACGAAATCCGTCGCTCGGCCCTCCTCGGCGGAACAACGAAACCGGCAGGACGCTCCCAGCCCGTTTACTCGCAGGCAGAGGGACAAGCAGTCAATTAATTAATGTCGCGGGCACGGGGACAAAAAGCAGCGCTGCAGGGTTTGGGGTGNGGGAACTGCGGTGCGGGGGGCCGGCGTGCGGGGCACGGCCGGTGGCTGAGGGGCGTTTTCTGCCGAGGAGGGAAGCGGGTGTCCCGCAGCCGCCTTCGCGTGCCGCGCTTCCCGAGCCTCCTGGCAGAGCGGCGCCTGGGCGGTGTTGACAAACAGCAGCGCCCGCGTGAGCAGGTAACAGTCGCCCCGTGCCCGAAGCAGAGGGAGGCCTCGTGGCCCAAAACAGCCTCCTGAAGTGCGGCCGGCGCGTGTGAATAGCTTGTGCTCTTCTGCAGCAGCGAGCTTGCTCTGTGCTCGCTTTTCCTGGACGTGGTAAAGGAGGGAGAGAAGAGAGGAAGTCTTGACACCGCTTTTCTGCAGTGCTCCCCATAGCTGCTGCTGCCTAGTGTGGTTCGAAGCCTGCCATGAGTAATGACCACCTAATGCACGCTGGCTTCTAAGTTCTTGAGGACGCAGGCGTTCCCCGGGGGCTGTTTACAGCCTGTGGCCGCAGCATGGGGAAGCTCAGGGTTGCGGTGCAGTAGAGCCTTCGGACGTGAAGGTAATTCACAGCAGGGTACGGTGAACTTGGGGTTCAGGAATTGGTTTGGTTAATACTGCCCGAATTCGAACGACGAGACGCGGGCAACAAGAAGATACCGGTGCTGACTGGATTTTTTTAAAAGAAGTTGCAAGTTACTGGTCTCTCAGGTGTTTGGTTGCGACTGAGAAATCTGTTAAGTTACAGGCGGTGGTTCTGTGTGTTTATCTATGCGTATTATTTATACATAAAATGCTAGTACTTGCCTAAAAATAGAAGTCGTGTAGATGTGTGGACTTGAGTATGTCTGATAAAGTTTGTACTTGGTATTGAAATGTAGTATTGAAAACTTTAAACACCAACATCATTTATGAAACAAGAAAAAAGAGCTTATGTTTACTTACAGGAAAAAGAAAGTGAAGTCTGCTTTTCAGAACTGTTAAATCAGGAAAAGGTGTTTTTCACGATGCCGTTGAGTGGCCAAGCTTGGGGTGATGCTGCAGGTTACCTCAACCACGAACAGACCCCTCTTCTGCCTTCCAAAAGCCAGATAAAACAGAAGAGGATCATAGTGTAGCTCAGGTTGGAAGGGAGCCCCAAACATGATTAGCTCTGAGTTTAGATCCCGGTTGCTCAGGACCGCATCCAGTTGAGTTTTGAAGTCTTCCAAGAACACAGAGTGCACAGCAACTCTGGGCAAGCTGTGACACTGCGCCNCCACCGCGTCCCGGCAGGGGCTGGTCACGGTGCAACCTGAGGGGACCGGCCCCGTTGCGAGCTGGCAGAGGTGAGCGCCCCAGCCCGACGCGTCCCGCGGGAACGGCTCTGCCTCCCCACGAAATCCGTCGCTCGGCCCTCCTCGGCGGAACAACGAAACCGGCAGGACGCTCCCAGCCCGTTTACTCGCAGGCAGAGGGACAAGCAGTCAATTAATTAATGTCGCGGGCACGGGGACAAAAAGCAGCGCTGCAGGGTTTGGGGTGCGCTGGCTGCTGAGGAACCCCCTGGGCTCCCCAGGCGGCGGGGGCAGGTGGGGGGTGCTGCGGCGCCCCCGGCGCTGTCCCCGCGCGGGGCGGGCGGGCGCGCCCGCGCGCAGCCGTTGCCCGCGATTTTGCGCAAAGTGTCCGGGGCGCGGGGCACACCTGAGGGTTAGGGGAAAACAACAACAAGATAATGGTCCCTAATGCGCACCCTGGGCACGGATCACACGCGGGCCGCTCCCTTCCTGTGCCACCGGCGGGGAGCCTGCCGCGGCGCGGCGCGGCTCGCTCGGCGGGGAGGGACCGACGCGGCCGGCGGTGGGCAGGGAGCGAGGGAGGGAGGGAATCGCCTTCTTAAACGCATACACCCAGGCTGTCTTTAATCACCAGGAATGATCACCCACATCCCACCATGTCTGATANTGCCATGAGTAATGACCACCTAATGCACGCTGGCTTCTAAGTTCTTGAGGACGCAGGCGTTCCCCGGGGGCTGTTTACAGCCTGTGGCCGCAGCATGGGGAAGCTCAGGGTTGCGGTGCAGTAGAGCCTTCGGACGTGAAGGTAATTCACAGCAGGGTACGGTGAACTTGGGGTTCAGGAATTGGTTTGGTTAATACTGCCCGAATTCGAACGACGAGACGCGGGCAACAAGAAGATACCGGTGCTGACTGGATTTTTTTAAAAGAAGTTGCAAGTTACTGGTCTCTCAAGTGTTTGGTTGCGACTGAGAAATCTGTTAAGTTACAGGCGGTGGTTCTGTGTGTTTATCTATGCGTATTATTTATACATAAAATGCTAGTACTTGCCTAAAAATAGAAGTCGTGTAGATGTGTGGACTTGAGTATGTCTGATAAAGTTTGTACTTGGTATTGAAATGTAGTATTGAAAACTTTAAACACCAACATCATTTATGAAACAAGAAAAAAGAGCTTATGTTTACTTACAGGAAAAAGAAAGTGAAGTCTGCTTTTCAGAACTGTTAAATCAGGAAAAGGTGTTTTTCACGATGCCGTTGAGTGGCCAAGCTTGGGGTGATGCTGCAGGTTACCTCAACCACGAACAGACCCCTCTTCTGCCTTCCAAAAGCCAGATAAAACAGAAGAGGATCATAGTGTAGCTCAGGTTGGAAGGGAGCCCCAAACATGATTAGCTCTGAGTTTAGATCCCGGTTGCTCAGGACCGCATCCAGTTGAGTTTTGAAGTCTTCCAAGAACACAGAGTGCACAGCAACTCTGGGCAAGCTGTGACACTGCGCCTGCGTGTGAGAAAGTTTCTCCTGGTATAAGATTGGAACATCTCTTCTTTAAGTTTATGGTCTCTTGTGCTCCTGTC
The DNA here is from genome assembly GCA_013398225.1 of Steatornis caripensis. Lineage (NCBI taxonomy): Eukaryota > Metazoa > Chordata > Aves > Caprimulgiformes > Steatornithidae > Steatornis > Steatornis caripensis. Next base: position 233,658 of record VZSC01003831.1, read on the forward strand.
GGGCACCACTGAAAAGCTTCTTGGCTGCTCTTGGTGACCCTCACGTGCGTATTGACAGGCAGGTGCTGGGTCCTCTGCAAGACCACTTCTTCCTCCTCTGGGCTAAAGCAGCTCTGCTCGCCCGGCCTCTCCTCTTGGGGCAAGTGCTCCGGCCCCTGAGTGTCTTGGGGCCTTTTGCTCAACTTGCCCCAGTTTATCAACATCTGTTTTGCGTTGAGGGGGCCCAAAACTGAGGAGAGTGTCTAGATGTGGTCAAATGAATGGCAGAAAAAGGAGGATAAGTCTTTAATCTAGATGAGCGATCTTTTCTCTTCCAGATACCTTGCTATGTCTGCAATGGCAAACCAAAACAGAAATGCGGTGTGGGATGTGGGGTTAACTTCTCACACTTGAAAAAATTGGAGGATGTTTTTGCTGCATGTATTTTTTACCAACTTCTGTGCCTAAAATACAAATGAAGTCTAATAATTGCAGGCTTCTGAAATGATAGGTTTGTAACTCCTGTTACAAAATACTAGTTTTTTGCTTTTTGGTCAGCAAACCAATCCTACTATTGATAACAGGTTGGGCTTGCGTGTCAGCACATGGAAAGACACGTGTATGTCACCTTCATTAACTGCAGTCGGTCACCTTAAGAGAGCATGAACTTCTCTTGTTGGTGTAGCTTTCTATGACCCTTCTTTTTAAAAAATGGAATAAACAAAGCCTTTAATACACAGCCAAAATCACTCGATGCATTTTTTTAATATGTCGAAGACTGCGGTAGCGTTTCTCAAAAGACATTGTTTCAAGTATTTTATTTTTATTACATGGATGGTAGGCTGTAATGCATGAATGCTCTGTAGGCCAAATAAAAGTATACTTTTAACAGTGATGATTTTGAAAATTTGAGATGCTTAATAAATGGCCCTGGCTTTTGCTGTGAGAGAGACATGGTTTGGCACGTAACTAGCATAACAGCTGGCAGTTTGAGGACATTTATATGATACTCCAGTTTAAAAATTGTCTGATGAAATTTTTTTGATATTCTTATGTTACTTTTTCAGGTAGACAATACTTTTCCTTGCTGTTAGTTACTTATCTTGAAGAATAGTAGCCAATATGGCTTAAAAAAACCCCTTACCATAAAAAACAAACAAGCAGCCCAACTCCTTTAGCCTTGAGCCTGCAAGTATTCTCTGCATTCTCCTGCCTCGATGAAGTTCGTGTTGTACTGCCTCTGTTCATGCGTGTCTGGGGTTAAATCAGAGAAGCCAGATGAACTCCTCTGGTCTCTTTTTCCGGCAAAAGCTTGTAGAGTCTGTTTCCTGGATATAATAGCTACAAATAGGAGCCTCTACACAGAAGAAGGTGCAGTGAAAGAGAAGAATGAAAAAGAATGACAGTTGTTACTGTGCCGTAGAAAATGGCACCATACTAAGAGACCAGTTTTTACTTGATCCTTTGGAAGTCCTGTCCCTGCAAAGTTGTCATGTCTTGGACACAGCATGGTCTTCACCCAAAGACAACTTCAAAAATGGAGATGATGACTTGGATTTGAACTTTGAAGCAGGAATTTGACTACAGGAGGACAAAGAAAATTGTGTATCTTTGGGGTGTGATTGTTTAACAGTCTTTCTTACAATGTGTGCTACTCTATGGATCTGGAGCTTTTGGTATTTGATGGTCAAGACCAGAGAAGTTACTTCAGTCCAGTTATGAGTTGGGTAACACAGAAATGACAGTAGCTAGATTGTTGCCCAAAATGTGTCAATGTAGTCACCATCATAAAAGAGGACGTTTTTGCTGCTTATTACTTCCTCGGTTTCAAGAAACACTCATAATTTGGTGTTGGCCTTGGTATTGAGCATGCTAGGACTGCTACCATCAGCAACACCCCTTGTTTTTACTACTTTCCTCTCCCCTGATTAAATTTAACTCAGCTCATCTTCATGAACAAACTAAATACGTGAAGGCAAGGAAACCTATGTGACTGTTACTCTACAATGATTTGGCATGGAAACAAAAATGAGTTAAGAGTTCAGTAATAGCATAAAAGTAAGCAAAGGGAAACAGCATTAGGCTACATCTGAGGAAGGTTAGGCTGTGGAATAATTATACCGTATCTCAGAGGAACACATGCAAACAGGAGATATGTTGAATGTGAAGAAATGTTGCGTTGCAAGTGGAGAAGATCTCGTATCTCTTCCCTACTATCAGATTCTTTGAGTTACTCTTTCAGTTCTGCGTTAGAAGAGGTGGAGGAACGATTCTTCACAGCCCGCGTGTAACTTCACATTTTGCAGAAAGATGAAGAACAAATGTTTCACTCCGTGAAAAACAGCTTATAATAACACCGAACATTAGTAGCTTGGTTCATTGACAAGAACAAAATGTAGAAAACTGTCATAGTCAGCTGTGTGAAATAGTGAAATATGAACCCTCAACTCAATGTACTTTATGTGTGTAGCTTTACGTTTGTGCGTCGTCTGGTTGAAAGAAAAAATGGAGTAGTTCACCTGTGCTCTTTGCAAGATTGAATGTGGATATCTACAAGTGTTCCTGCGTGCACTTACTTTATGGGAAGTGGAAATGGAAAAGGGTAATTACATTTGCGGGATAATTCTTAGTACTCTGTAATGTAAGCATAATGCCTTAGGAATAAAAATTTAGTAGTTTGATTTGGTTTTATAGAGGTAAGAAGTTCTTTTAAACTAGCATGATCAAATAATTAAGTGCAGAATGGTTTTTGCTCATTTTTTTCTATACTGTGACCTAATAAGGAAATCAGTGCTTATTAAAAAAATGTTTCTAGAAAGATACTAAGATAAGAGGGATGGCATGCTAAAACATTCACTTTGTTTGCGTTCTTAAAAGGTAAAAAATACTGTCCTGTGAAAACCTACTTAATGAGATCTGTGCCATGAAAGTAGTAGTCTGTCTCTCCTGCATGAGTTTAGCATCGGCTGCTGTTTCTGTGTTGCTGATTTTGCAGGTTTGGTGGCTGTGAAAACACCAGTACGAAGAGTGCTCTCCTTCTCATTTTGTCCTTTTAAAAATCAAATGACAGTCTGAAAAATCTGAACCAGTAAGACTGCTGGTGCCTTCCTGATCAGCCTGCTTGGGTGTCAGTGGAAGGGTAGGTTCTGGTAGAGAGGAGTGGGATCTCATTCCAGGCTTCTGTGGTGCAGAAGAATTGCTGACTTACCTTATTCATGTTTTTTCCCTTAAATTAGAAAAAATGATCTTAAAAAAAAAGTGAGCCAATGGACTCCTGCCATTCACAGTCAAAGAATTTTTCCTTTTTTTTGAGTGCTTCTACCTTTGTTGCATGTTTGTTTTGGAGGGATGGTGTATGCTGCTATTCAGGTGACTCTGATCCATAGTGGTTCTGAGAACCACTGAGGTGATGGGAGTTCTGTACTGAATAGTTAAATGTCTATTAAAACAAGGACTGTTGTGAAAAAGCAGGTTCTAGCCAACTCAAACCTAGGTGCCAGTCTTGCCACCTTTGGTTTTAGTGTGTAAGATCCACACTTTGAAATGGTGATGAATAAAATTATAAAGGTGTTTTGAGAAATTATTATTATAGAACATCATTGTGGAAACCACCTAGGAGGGTGTACAAACAAAAAAGTTCATATTTAATGCAGGTACATACAGTTGCACTTAATAATGTATGGAGTGCTAAAACCAATATTAAATATTGAATGCATACCAATTCAGTGATTACCATTTGTCCAAAAGTGAAAACAGCAGTTTTTACTCTCTGCTCTTTCTTAACACTGCTATCTCTTGTCTCTTCTTTTTCTCCTTGTCATGTTCCAGTGTTGCTACAACTCTCTGTCTCATTTTCCCTTCCCTTTTCATCCTCTTGAGATTCGCATCAAGCAGTTCATCCTTCATTCTCTAGTGGGTTCCTGCTCGCACAGAGCAAACAGAAGAGTGATGCTTTACTGTACCTGGGATGGCCTCAGGGCATAGGCAGGACGACATTTGTAGATGGAAATTAATATCTGTTATTGAAACGGTGAATATAATTAGTTTGACTTACTTGGTGTACAAATGCAAGATGGGATCCATATCCTCTAATTTCAGATATCTACAGCTGAACTAGTTACTCCCTTTATAATCAGGGAGGGCAAATAGGCACGTCTGGTGTGCGATTCATCTCACCCTAAGGTGAGTGTCTAAAACAGGCTAAATGAATTGCATCTTAGAAGTGCCAGTTTTTCTTCATTGACTTTAAAAGCTGCCTGAAGGTGACGACACCAACATCTGAGTCTTGGCAGCTGAGTTTCATTCACGTTACCTGATAAGGGGGAGTCCACAGGCTAATGCTTCCGTGCAGGAGATGCTACAGTGCAAAGTCAAATAGTCACGAGCTTCAAAAACTGTGTCCTGATTCTGATTTTTAAGGCATCTTCTTTGTTCACAAGCCATCTTCTTTTAAAGACTCGATTTTCTGCAGAATTACTGTGTTACTCAGTTGACTGTGGTTAAGAGTTTTCACAGAACTAAAGCTGATCCCTACTTCTGCTGTGTTTCTTAGGGAAAGCTGGGCAAGTAATGGGAAATTTGTGGAAAACAAACCTTTCACAGATGATTGCAGAGAGAGAACAGGGAGAGCAGCAAAAAGGAGAGAGGAGACTACTTGACCTAGGGTCTGATTTGCGGAATTTTAGCCAGAATGACAATGCTTAGGAAAGTTAAAGGCTGCTGGAAACAGAACCTTATAACGGGGAAGATGGGGAACTGTTAACACTAGGAAGTTTTTCATTTAGCAGCTTGCATTTAAAAATAGAATAAAGCAACAGGACAAGGGGCAGTGGGCACAAACTGGAGCACAGGCAGTTCCACCTGAACATGAGGAAGAACTTCTTCACCGTGAGGGTGCCAGAGCCCTGGCACAGGCTGCCCAGGGAGGCTGTGGAGTCTCCTTCTGCGGAGATATTCAAAACCCGCCCGGGCGCGTTCCTGTGCACCCTGCTCTGGGGGTACCTGCTTTAGCAGGGGGGTTGGACTAGGTGATCTCCAGAAGACCCTTCCAACCCCTACCGTTCTGTGATTCTGTAAAAACACAAGTTGTTCTATGATCAGAGGTTCTGGTGCAAGGGAAAAAAAATCCTTTCTTCAGCTTTCAAAACAGCCAGAAAAGAAGTCATCAATGGTTTGCGTGCGTGTAATGTATCTGATAATGGTGTATCTTTGTATATCCTATTCTTATATTAGTCACTTCTTACACCTACCAAACTTTCTGCTGTACAATTTACCTTCTCACACATTTGTTCATGCAGCCACATACTGTGAGCTAACACAATCTATCATCAAATATTTCATCATTCAGTGCTCCTTGAAGACAAGAGGGAAAGATAGGCAAAGACTGATCAATATAAGGGACTAATTGTCTCCTTTGGTGCCCTGTGCAAAAAAGCATAGTATTCATTTAAAGACAAGAAATTGTCATCTTGTCCATATCTTTCATTCCCAGGTGTGCAAAAGTACTGTCGTTTTTCATCAGCCTCACTTTGGAACTGTACTTGAAAATTCTGAGATGAAAGAATATTGCTTGGATAAAATAGTACTTTTTGCTACATTAATCCTTTATTCATCTAGAATTTACAGTTGTAAAGCCAACCAAACTAAGTTTTAAAAGAGTCTCCTGAACTGTGAAACAGACATGCTTGATGAATTCCCCAAATCCCGCGTTTCAGGTAGAGCCCAACACCAGAAGCATAACTGCTGTTTTGACAAAAAAAATCTGGTTTTCCTCTTTAACAGTACCTTATGTTGATTACAGTGCTTCTTCTACAGTTTGGCAGAGGGGCCGCAGTGCATGCTTTGACCAGCTTTTTTATAGTTGTGATTTTATCTTTGTAAGCTACTATTATATTGCCTCTTGAGTATTTTGGATGGTCTCTGGTGCTACAGCTGTGGTGCTGCTGTTGAGGCAAGGCAGTAAGTCAGGAATGCTGTCCAATGCCATTCAGATCAGCAAGGATTAGTGCCCAGGCTCACAGAGCTTGATCAGGCTATGAACAGCTGAGCAGAAAAAGTTTTAAGTTGCATGGTGTGATGGTAACCATCATTTTCCATTTGTCCCTTCTTCTGTGGCCGGGAGCATGTGCCACAACACAGTCTCTCAGGGCTCATGTAGAGTCACAGATGACTTCTAGTTAACACTAAGAAAGCAGGAGAGAATCTCTAATATCAGTGGACTTGTGAGGAGAGGCTGCTTTTTAGAAAATGAGGAGGTTGTATGTTTTTTCCTCGCAGGCAACTAGCAGATTGTTCTCATTACACCGTAGATACAAAATGGGTTGATTTAGGTTGGAAGAAACCTCTGGAGCTCATTTCAGCCAACTCCCCACTGAAAGCAGAGCCAACTGCGATGTTAGATCCCTCCTCGAAGTTAGATTGGGTTGCTCAGGTCTTTGTCTAGTCAAGTGTTGAATATCTCCATGGACAGAGATTCTACTTCTCTGTGAAGACTGTGAAAATTTGTCCTCAGGTCTAATGAGAATTTCTCACACTGCAGCTTGTATTCCTCTCCTCCTGGTCTGTCCTTGTGCAGCTCCAAGTAGAGGTTTGCTCCTCTTGGTTAGCCAGTCTCTGCTTTTCCCGGTGCTCCTTGTACCTTGTACCCCAGCACCTAAGCATCTTGGTGGCCCTTCTCTGTACTCAGGCCATTTTGTACACTTCTCTTGTACTGGAGATGTACAGGTAGCCTTCATTCTCACAAGGGCACACTGCTGGTAATGTCTGATGGTAGAATAACGTGAAAACTAAGGACTTGGCAGAGGCTCAGCGCTGGTAAATACAAGGTAATTCCAAGTGTCATTGTCAGCCTGTGGATTTTGGGGGGCAGTGTCTATAGTTTCTTACTCTTCAACTTCCAGAAGGTTTTACTGNTGTCTGATGGTAGAATAACGTGAAAACTAAGGACTTGGCAGAGGCTCAGCGCTGGTAAATACAAGGTAATTCCAAGTGTCATTGTCAGCCTGTGGATTTTGGGGGGCAGTGTCTATAGTTTCTTACTCTTCAACTTCCAGAAGGTTTTACTGGTGTGTTTGTTTTGGTTTCTGTAATTTTAATTCCTTGAAACCACCAGCTGGGATTTCACAGTGGACATTCCACAACAGCCAGGGAGATACTCTGTGATTAGCAGTGCTGACACGTTTTCTTACCCTTGTCTGGGAATCCTCTGCCATTTATGAATCATTTAGTGAGTAACCAGTAATTCTTCTGACAGAACATATACTTAGAATTTTGGGACAGTATAAGCATGTTTGGCATAAAACCAAACCATATGATTACGAATAAGAGTCTGTAACAGTATAGTGCCATCTCTGTCTTCAAGGAGAGTGTTTTGATGATTCACCCATGATTACCAATTTGCAGATAAAGTACAAATAATTCATACTCCATGGTATAGGGAGGACACCTGTAGATACATGCTGAAACTTACCTGTTGTTCCCGGTTGAAGCATCTTTGTGTCCTCCCTTAGCTATGTGCAAAAGGTGAAGTAGTAGGGGAGAAAATAGGAATGGAAATGAAAGGATATCTGATTTATGCTTTTTCTATTTGGAGAATATTTCTGTACTTGGCAAGGAGGAAGGATTTGTCGAGTTTGTTTTTCCTGAATATGTTTGACGTTAACACTGTAGATAATTTAGTGGAACTGCTGAAATGGCAGCCCTCATGTTACCTTTGGTGTTAAAAGTCTTACCTGTGCAGACTAGGGTGCAACAAGAGGTATAGATTTATTCTATAATAAATCTTCATGTTTAGTCTTCCTGGGTTAGAAGTTGTCTAGGAGCAAGCTACAACATGGATGGGCTAGGATAGCTAGTATAGACACAGATAGCGTACACTATCACATCCTGTAAAGATGCAAATTGACTGACTGGGCTGACGGATTGGTTTTTTACAGCACTGAGAATAAGGTCACGTATTCAGCCTGGAAGGACAAATGGGCAGACACAGCACCTAACTAGCATAGTGACATGGCTTGCAAACTAGAACTGCTTTTTACCTGTCTGATTTAAACTTGGACACGTTGAATACACACATCTGCCTCACCCCACTGTGTAGACATATTCTGAGTTAACCTTGTGGGGTATTTCTGATTTGAGGCTGGATTCCTTAACTTACTCAGTGGGACAGAACCTTGTCTGTCTTCAGTTTAGCAATAAGAAATGTTTTTCTCACACCTTTTGTCTGTGTTTTTAGTTTACTGAGTAATCTCTCCCAGGCTGCGGTGGCTTGGGTTGTGGGTTTATCAGATGGCTAGAATAATGGAGTCTGATTTTGACTGTGGCTTCTGTATGCAAATAGTAAATAACAGCACAAAAGACCAAAAAAAAGTTGGCACCTTTCAAAAGCTGTGAATGAATACGTATCATTTGCAATTTCACAGTAGAACTCATCAGGCTTTATAGTGCTTGTGTAATTTAAAGGGTGTATATGCAGTGAAGAATTAAAAAAGAGGCTGAGAGGCCTATAAACATTCTACAGGAGTGTATTTTAAATACAGGATATGAGACAGCCTTGCAGATGATAAGTGTATTCATGTGAAATTGGCTGCCTGGTTCCTGATGAATAGCTCAATACCCATTTCTTTCACATCTAATGGAAATTGAGCATAGCCAGGGCTTCAGGGAGGCTCTTATCTCCTGTGTTTGGGATGAAACCTGCTCTTGTTTTCAGGAAAATCCTCGTTTTAAAGTTCTAGCAAATCCGAGTTACGGAGGTCTCTATCCTCTCTGTTGGTAGAGTAGAGATCCAAAGGCAGCCAGAGTTGTACTATTGTGCATGTGAGTCCATCTTGTTTTCGCTATCTTAGGCCATGTATCTGTGGCTTGGAGTGACTGGTAATTGAACTAACCAGTTCTTTGTAAGATCTAGATGATATTTTCCTTGTTTGGGACTAATAGAGGTCTTTACTATGTACGGCCTTTGAGGTAAAGTAGAGCTAATAGTTTTAACACAGGATTTACAGCATTTTATGTGAGATAAATTTATGAGTAAGCTAAATTCTGAGAAAGAGATTTCATGTTTTCACTGTAATTGACTAGGAAAGGAAAAATAATGGGTAGAGATACTACAGTACTCTCTACTGGCTTGTTAGAGTTAATGTAATGAACAAAGAAAATCTGAAGCCTAAATGCAGCTTTTTCTGTCAAGGTACCAGACTTCTCATTTTGACTATCAAGAAGTATTTGTTAGTGCAAGCATGCTATGTTTGGATCAAAGCATAGTTTAGAAAATATTTTAACTTTTATAAACGTAAATTCAAAACAAATACAAGTCTTATGCTAAACAACTTTTACTCGTGTGCCAGTGTGCTAAGAATGTCTTGTAAATAATAAAAAAAAGTAGAAAATCATCACACACTTCATAATGTAACTTTTTGGCAGAAGTAAATCTAGTCAGATGACAAAGTCTAGTCTTTTTGGTTAGGCGAAAAGGCCCTTTTTCTCTCTGAATACTAAATACAATGTGATAGTAAGACTTCTAATTTGAAAACATGAGCAAAAAGGGGCCTCTATTACATGTGTTTACTAGTATGTGAAACAGTGTAGTAATTTAGACCTGAGTATTTTTTTGAATGCTCTGCATCCCAAATGAACCTTGTTGAAACGGGGTATCTCTCTTTTCCTCCCACGTCACGGTACAGTGACCCAGAAGTTGTGCGTCAGGAGCCGGCCAGGCTGCTGCCGCTGGAAGAATGTCCCACGAGCTGCTAAACCAGTGGGGCAGCATTGGAGGGGATAATAATAGTTCAGGGCTTACATGGCAGTATTCGAGCGAAGATTACGCACTACAGAGGTGCTCGCTGTGACTGCCGAGGAGGAATTGAACAGGAAGTAGCTGGTGAGAGCTTGGCAGCTTTAAATTCTCAAGTTCTGTGTCTAATTGAGCTCCAGCAAGTTCAAATATTGAGCACAGCGGTACTTTTGATGACACTGTAGTGTCTCCTGATTTAATCAGATTTTTGTGATTGGTATTTATGTTTTAATATTCTGGCAAGTTTATTTTAAAACTATGAAATACAGTTAGTCCCTGACGGATGTTTTATTACTGTTGGAAAGGCAACTAAATCACTTCTCACTACTGGCTGCCTCTTTCCTTTGTCTAGTTTGTCATCCTAGGTTTATTTAGCAGTTGTCATTTTGCAATTGTTTTCTTTTTTTTTTTTTGTGGTTGTACTAAATATGATCAGGGTGATTCCTTAATAGCACTATAGATGTGACTAACTTGCCATATTCTACAGTTTTGTTTTGCTTGGTTTTGTTTGGTTTAAAAGAAAAAAACCTCTCTGTATACCTGTTTGGACACGTCTGGTCTCTTCTAAGTTACATGAGAGTTATTTGCCAACCTTTGGCATATTTCCGTGGTATAATTCTGTTAAACAGTGTTTCCCCTGTCCTGCCTTGCTGTTTTCTGCAGAAGTAGTGTTTTTCCTGCATCCACTTTAAAGCAAGTCCTTTATGCTCTGAAGACTCCATATTTTAATAATTTGTTTCTTTGTGGTTGGTAAGATTTATCAAAGTCCAGAAATTCTCTGTTTCCACTGTTCTTTATTGTGGCCCATGGAATTCATTCTCTTCCAATGATGGACTGGATACACTTTTCCAGTCGAAGTTGAACGCTTGGGTGATTACCCTGGGACATCTGCCAAAACAATGAGCTGTTATCAGGTATTAATTTCTTCCCGCAGTGAGAGGTATCAGGTCTGACTTTGTTCCACAGAACATAAGAGTTGATGGAGTTTAACGCTAATTTATTTCCTGGTTGTGCCTCTCTGTAACTNCCCTGGGACATCTGCCAAAGCAATGAGCTGTTATCAGGTATTAATTTCTTCCCGCAGTGAGAGGTATCAGGTCTGACTTTGTTCCACAGAACATAAGAGTTGATGGAGTTTAACGCTAATTTATTTCCTGGTTGTGCCTCTCTGTAACTAAGACAGGTGGATTTCTCTCTCATCAGTAATACTGCTCATTTTTTACCAACATGCAGTTCCGTTAGTCCTTCTTCTGGACGTAATATTCTCCAGGCTGTCCCACTGTCTGTCTGCTCTGTTTCTCTCATAGTTCTGAAATAGGTTTTTGTCTGCCTCCAGAGGACTCACCATTTTACGGCCTATATTGCAGCATAGGTGTGTAGGGTATAGTTATTGAATATAACTGAATAATACAAAAATTAGTTTTATATACAAAGCATAATACTTGTTTTCATTCTAACAAAGAAACGCATTTTGATTTATTGACTGCATTTTCTTACTAGGAGGATGTCTATCACACTTGAAGATAATTATAAATAAATTTTGCTCCTGATGACAAATGAGGTGTCTGTGTCATCTAATGAAGCAGGTGTGACTGGCCATGTGTTGGCAGTAGCAGGCCATGGTGTGCCTGAAATACACGTGCTTACTTTTTTCCTTTGAAAAGCAATCAGGGAGTGATTCTCCAACAACATTTTCTTGTTTCATGATGGGATATTCCGTCTCGTGGTTGAGTAATTTCTACCTTTGAAAAGAGTTTTGAATCCTGTTCAAGTAGTGTCTTAGTTTGTGGGAAGAACACATGCAGTTGCCTTTACCTCTCTAGTCACGTTTCCCGTTTTTCTGAGGCAGTAGAACATCCAGCTCTCCTTTTGAGCTCTCTGTGGGCATATTCTGCTCTCTCAGTAAATTATGGTATTGTTGGTAGCGTTAGTGTATCACTTTTATTTTAAAACCCCCTCAATTTTATGATGGTCTGGCTGGGTCTCGTAAAACCAAAAAATTCCCACACTGAATTACTTCTTAATACTAAACTTTATTTTACAATGTAAAGAGTGTTAGGAAAACAGCTGTGAAATAAAGGATATTGACTGTCATTAAATACTATCTATGTGGATACCGAAATGTGGACAGACTTACTGGATTTAGCATTTCTTCTATCTTCCCTGGGTTGCCCTTGCTTGCCTCTCCTTTCCCTCTAATTTTAGTCTGTGAACGCTGAAACTTTGGAGAGTTTTTGATTATTTTGTTTTCTGAACTTTGGGGTCAGATTTTTACAGGAGATGTTAGAAGTTGATCTAAAAGAGAGAAACAGTCATCATGAACGGCTCCTCACAAAGAGGGTTTGGCAGAACCTTTTATTTCTCCACACGTGTATTCTAAATTGACTGGTTTGATTTCGAGCTATAGTCCTCATTCGTGTTCAGGTGTGGGGGTGTGTGTGGTTACTGTGCTCAAACATAAGGACTTTCTAATCTAGCAGTATCCATAGGTGTCCATAGATGTGCTGCTGCCACTTGTGCTTCCTATCAGAGGAAAAGAGGGCGAAATGTCTTCATATGTTTCAGTTGCTCCTCAGCCTTAGTGCAAGTTTCTTGTTCTTGGGAAGCTTTTAACTTCGCTTTCCAATAGTTTGTATAAGCCTGAGTCGATTGGTTTAGGTCCCTCATCACAGATTTCACAGAGCTGAAGGACACGTGAACAAACAAGGCAGTGATCAGGGGCATCTGGAGGAGTAGCGAGCACCTCCCAAAACTGGAAGCGTGAATATTTTCCAGTGGTGCTCATGCAGCTTCTGATGTTGGTGACCTGCTTCCAAAGTCCCTGGGTGAGGAATGGGTGCTGTGGTACTGCCAGTGCCTTCTGCTTCTCTCCCAGGGCTGAATCACAGGCAAATGACAATGAAGAAACAGTTCAGACGCTGGTCCTCCCTGTGGCATCTTGTCATCCTTGTTAAGCACTCTGGCATTCAGTACCAGTGCTAGGACAACCCAGGGTGCCAGGTTATATTTGACAGAGAACCCAGGATATGTCAGGGCATCTGAGCAGCAGGTAACACTGACTAATGCCCCAGGACTTGAAACTGCATTGCTGATGGCATTCAGTTCACATGATGTCCCTGCTGCCTTTGGCACCAAGTCTGTTGCTGTGGAGGAAGGGTGCTGCCTTTCTCTATGACTCCTTGCCTTTTGCAAGGAATCTAAGAGGATGTGATGGATGTAAATATTCTCTGTCTTTGCCAATGTGCATGGGTCCTGGAAAGAAAAGATGATTTCTGGGACAGTCTGGAGCTGCAGAATGTTTGTGGTGGGCAGGATGGCCCAATGAGGGACGCTTCAGCCCTGCATCCCCCCAGGAGCGGTCCCCAGGGCAAGAAGATGTTTGCAAGGCAGTGACTGAGTTCACAGGTGTTGGAGATCCTGTTCCCAGCTCATCCTCTCGAAATGGAGTGATTGTCTGTAGATGATCACCTTACAGGGTGAAAGGATTTCACAGAGCAAAGGTCTAAGATGTGATGGAGTGGCAACATACCACCACATCAAAGAGCCAGCCACTATTGTAGGAAGTTCAGCAAACAGCCTTGGGAACAGTGTCTGTGCCTATAAACAAGAGACCTCTGGATAATGGATTTGCAAAAGTGACCAAGGCTGCCGGGGCTCTGGAGTAGCACCTCCAGCATGGTTAAAAACTGTATTTATCTTTTTTAAGCATTCCAAAGGACACTTTTACAGATTCACATTCGTAAAATACAGTGTGGTTTCTCAGGGCATACAGATTTGAGATTTGATGGTAGATTGAGCAAAACAGTCCTTGAAGGCTCCCTTCAGCTTCCCACCTCTGAGCTGACTGATTATTCCTTTGTGATTATTCACGTGTGTGCCCGTGAACAATCACAGAGGAAAGGATTTTTTATTTAATGTGTTATTTAGCTTTCCTGAAGATACATTGTCTATAAGCACCTTCTGCAACCACTCTCTCTACAAATAAGGCAAACTGGACTCGCATGCTTGTGAAGAAACTGAAATTTTGGGCATGCTCCACCCTTTATAACATTGGTGCAAAGAACATTAAGCTACATATGAAGAACATTAAATGCATAGGTACTGCTACAGAAAGCTCATCACATCTGAGTATTTGTGATGGGTTGATCCACCCGTCCCTTGCTTACTCCTCTCATCCAGTGGGATGGGGGAAAGACCTGGAAAAGCAAAAGCAAGAAAATCTTATGGGTCAAGATAAGGATAGTTTAACAAGCGAAGGAGAAGAAAAAAACGAACAAGTGATGCACAGTCACTCACCAACTCCTACCAGCAGACCAATGCCCAGCCAGTCTCTGAGCAGCATCTGCTTTGGAAAGAAGTGCCCCAGCACACACGCACACAGTTTTTATTGCTGCGCATGACGTTACATGGTACGGAATAGTTCCTTTGGTCAGTTTGGATCAGCTCTTCGCTCCCAGCCTACTTGCTGGAGGGACAACATGAGAAGTGGATAAAGCCTTGGCAGTGTGCAAGCACTGTTTGGCAATAGCTGAAACATTGATGTGTTATCAATGCTGTTTTTGGTCACAAATCTAAACCACAGCACCATACGGGATGCTATGAAGAGAATTAACTCCGTCTCAGCCAGACCCAGTACACACTCTTAGATGCTTGTTCGTAGTTAGTGATTTGTAGTCCACTGAAGTATTTATTACATCAGTTTGTGTATTGTCTTGCTAAAGTCATGGCTGGACTGCAAGGTTGGTGGAAGAACTGTGATAGTTAGATGTGTGATGAGTTTTACACACATAGATACTTAAAAAGAATGAGAAAAATAAAATAGCTGTGACTTGAAGGCCGGAAAGGTCTGTGTGAAACAACTCAAGTTACCAAAGAAAAGGTGAAAATATATTAATCTCTTCTTTATAAATATGATAAACAATATATGTTTGAAACCCACACAGAATCTTTAATGAAAGAATCATCAAATTATTCAAGGAAATTTAAGGCAAGGGGTTTTTTTTAAAGGAAGAATGAATTACATCGCATTTTGGCAGCTCTTGAAATGAATTGCCTGGGATGCACATGAGGTCAAATGATGCAGCTTAGTTTTAGAAAAGTCCTGGATAATTTTTACAAATCAAAACGTTTGTAGTTAGTAAGCTTACAGTAAGAAAAAAAAATTCTAGACTGCAGAGCTTAAGATTGCCTAGGGAAGACAGGAAAGACTATTTTTGTCCAGTATTTACTCTGTTGCATAATTAGAGGAAATTTTTCCCCAGTTTATTTACAAAATAAATTAAATATGATCTTTTTAATGCTTTAATGAAATGCAAGTTTGCATATCTAACATTATTTCACTCTCTAACTTTTTCTTGTGTGATTTTTTTTTTTGTTTCTTATAGACTCTGTAGACTTTTTTTTTCTTTTGGAAGACTTATTGTTGAACTTACCTGGTTGTATTTGTCAGTTCATGTACACAGGAATTTGAATGCAAATCCATGTCTGAACAAGCAACTGGATGTATTTTACCTCAATGTGACATTCCCTGCTATCCTGGATCATTGCTTGGCTAATAGTGGAAGTGCTATCATTGATACATCTGTTAAGCCGGAGGTTACTAGAAATGTCATCAGGTTTGGGTGACTGTCACAATTGTCCTGTGATCTTGTTTCGAGAGACTGCAGAGGTACATATGTTGTGGGTATCTTGGATGACTCCCAGGAGCTTGCTCTCATCCTATCAGGTGGCTTTACTGTTCCCACCTGCTGTTACCTGGTGTTGATGCCTCCTGCCACAAATCTTCCCTGTCGGCTGTTGGGTGGTAGTGGTGGTAAATCTGATGAAGCAGCTGCTGTTCTGAAACTGTTAAGATAATTGCAGATGTTTCAGCACAATTGTGTCCTCTCCTTTCCCACTTACTGGCCGTAGCCACTTTTGGGGACTGGACCTACCACAGTAAGACTCTGAAGATTCTTGACATAATTGCAGTGCAAATAACACTAGATTTTACTTCTTATGCCCTCTTTTTTTGTCTTTAATATGGTTTACCTGTTGATTACATCGTATTGCATAATATTTGGGTCCGAGTTTTTACATGGCACCTGCATAGCATGTACGCAACAGAAAATAACAAATTGCGAAAGCTTGAATCAGTGCAGACAATTTTTAAGTGTTTATACAAATTCATTTTTCCTGGAACTACTTTGCGTTTCCTCCAAGAGTAAGAAATATGTGGTTAAAAAAATGGCTTGAGGACACCTTCTTCTATTAATTGTGGAAGAAGTCCTTAATCTCCTTTCTTTTCCCTTTCTTGAAGTACCTTTTTCATCTCTAATATTTTCAGAAGTGTTTTACTTCTTCCACTCTGATTTCTGTATGTCTCATGCCTTGAACAGTCGCATTATTTACATCCGCTCAATAATCTTTCTTCTCCCCAAGTCCCTTTACAAATGTGCTTATTTTGGTTAGCTTTCCACCCTTCCTTTCATGCTGCTCCACTGTCCTTTAATCTAGCCCAAATGACAATTTAATAATGAAGGTGAGGGCTGAGGAAGAGAGGTGGTTCTAGTTTCAAAAGTCAGATGTCAGACTCTAGTTTCAAAAGTCAGACCCTTCAGTCATCTTGCATCTTCTGTTATTGCGGTCTATGGTTCAGTCTGCTCAGGCTTTTCAAGGTGCTTGTTTGTTTTCTTGTGCTTGTGTACAGAGTGAGGCGCAGAAATCCTGCTGTTTGCAGCTTACAAAAACAAAGGGGAACTGAAGCTTTTCTTTCATGAAAACTGCGCGCCTTTTTACTAGGGATGAGCAGAGCCTTTTAACAGAATAGTTTCTCAAGTGTCTGCCAAGGTTTCTATTGCAAAACTACTTTTTGAGCCAACTCTTGAATATTTGCCTAGTAGAGCATTTAAAAAGAATTACTAAGGACATAGAATTAAGCTAAAAACAGCACAGAGTGTAACATAATCAGTTTGTTTTGCCGCTGCCTGTATTTATCTACTAGTTGAGGGCTTCCATCTTTTCTTCTGCGTCACTAACTCGTTTTATTAATTTGTATTATGCCAATTAACATAGACAGGTGTTCGGCTATACTGGCCATACCTTGGCTGTACCTTTTGTTTTGGGAGACTGACATTGCATTGTAACCTATTTTATGACTTCTGATCAAACATCAATACTGAGAGGATAAAAAGAGATTTGGGGTAATACTTAAATTATACTGACTTATGTGGTAAGAAAATAAACTTTTAATGAACGAGCTGGTTTGATAGTGAGATGGGTGTGTAAAATGAAAGTTGTTAATTCTAGATTTTTGTCTGGAAATTTGTAAAGCCTGATTAGTGTTTATTGCCTCCATTTTCCTTAGCCTTATGACACATCTTTAAGGGAGGAGACTATTAGGCATGCTTGTGTAAGTTATTTCATACAACTGGACTTACCCCAGAGATCATTGCCTGGGAATGATAGGGTCTTGCTTACAGGTCCAGCCATTGTTGTTCTGAAGTTCCTAAAAATGTTATTGCACATGTTAATTAGTGAGACCTGAGTTGCTAAAATGATGTTGAACTAGCTTTAATTAGTGAAACCAAGACCTCAGTGTCCTCTTGTTTCTATAGCCCCTGTTTTTTCCCATTAATTAATGGAAACATTAATAGAAAATGATATGTTTCGCTTACTTTTTTATGTGAAAGATTTGTAATTAACAGACTTACAGACCTGGCTACAGTGTTGCCTTCTGGTGGAAAAATAGTTCAGATCAAGTCTTTTAGTGAGGTCCTTTCTTTATGATGCTTCAGCAAAATCATGCCATTTTATTTTTACAGCTATAATTTAGCAATTTACAACATTTAAACTATGATTGATCTTAAAAATAAACTTCAAGTATTTAGCAATTGTTTGTCATCCTTGGTTGCCTCTTTCTGATCCTTGGCTTCTTTGAAGTGACTAGTATCTCACACGAAGACAGAGAAAAATACAGTTCTGCATTATGGGTAATGAGTATCTCTCGACAGAGATTTCAGAGTCTGTATCTTTGCAGGAATAAACTTTGCAGCCCTAAAGGTCTGCTGCCAGGTTAAGTTGTTTTAAATGTGCATTTACTGTACACAGCAGCGGAGAGCGGGCTTGCAGAACGCTCGAAGGTCTGAGTTTGGAGACCGCGTCCAAAGATTTTGAAATTGCCACTTGTTTCACTGTGTATGTCATACAACAAGAACATGACTGCTTGCTTTCTGTTCCCTTGCATAACTGATTCTAGTAACAGAGTGTTGGTTACTTTAGTCGTTTACTCTTGCTGTTTTTTGGAGATTACTTTGGGTTTCGAAAAGGAATCTATGCTCCTTTAGTTGAGAGAAATGTCTTTAAGAAAGGAGAGGTTTATGTTATACTTCAAAAAATCATCAAGACAAAATACTCTGCAGTCTGAAACCCAGTACCAAAAATGTTTTGCCCCCAAATCCTGAGAATTTATCTGTGGGACATTCTAATTTCTTTGTCCCGTATGAAAGGAGTTGCCCCATCTGGGTCACAAATGACAAGATAAATGCCTTGTTAAACTGGTTCTAGCCCTTAGAGGGTTGAAAGTAGGCAAATGCAGAAATTAAAATAGAAGGTTTCAGCAGGTAACTACAGAGTTGCTCGCAGATGACTCTGTAGTAAGCTATTGTAAATAGGACATCCTAGATGACTTAAGTCAGTCTTTGAACTGGCTCCAGAATGACTTGTATTTCATGTGTAAAGTTCAAGACTCGTAATACATTTGTACCAAGTGATGCTTTAGGATAAAGTCTAATGTGTGAACCTTTTTAAAATTCAAATGTGATTGAAATTGTAGTAGAATTATTTTGTGTGATTTGAAATGTTTGCTTCATTACTCTTTGTACTCGACTCTTAATTAGATGTCTTGCATAAGACCCAGATCCAAACTGAGCTATCTAAGCTACTGAGATAGTAGGATGGTATAAACTCCTGTGGCTCCAAAGGAACACCAGAAAGCTTCATAGGTGGTGCTTTTGTTTCTTCGTTTGTTTTTAAAAGGTCACATGATTTTACTAGACGCTTTCAGGAACTTACACACTGAAAGTACATATAGTGTCAGAATCACTGAGATAGTATGTATGCACACTTGAACAATATAGTTTGTCACTTAGTGCCATACCAAAATAATTCATTTCTTGATGAGAAAGAACTGAAGCATGACAGCTACTGAGACACAAAAATTACTTCCTTCAGCAAACAGCGTGGAGGTTACTCCTGCTAGGTACAGACCAGGTCAGGTAGTCGTGGTAAGAATATGTGGTGCTGTATCTGCAGGCTAGTAAGAACAAGTTCACTCCCTTAAGTTTTTCTTCTTAAACTCGGCTTCAGACACAACCGTAGTAATCTAAATTGCTTGTCACGTGGAGAGGGCGCTTTCATTAAGAATGGACTTGACCCAGTCAGAAGAGGAGGTGTGGCTGAAAGTTAATGCTTATGGTCGACTAATCAAACTTGTTTTCAAGCAGAAGTGCATGTGCGTTGAGATTAGCCACCTCTGCTCTGACTATCTGTTAAATCGAAGAGACAAGGTAAATGTATTTCTTTTATAGAGGTGTGGCCACAGATCGGTGCAAGAGATAGAAATAAAGAGTTTGTCTTAACCAGCTTCCTCGAAGTTAAAAACTTACTTAGTTTTTTCATAGGATTTTTCTTTTGAAATAATGATCTCATTATAGGAGCACATTGTTTTTACTCATTACGAAGAGACTCTGCCTGCTTTCCTGTGTTCAGAACTGCTTGTCAGTCTCCATCCGAGACGTTGAATATAATTAACTTGAAGGTGTTTCCTGCTCACGAGGTATTTAAGCATCCTAGGATGAACAAGCATTGAGGCTGGAAGGTGAGCTGTTCATATCCAATAGTTGAAGGCCTTGTGGTTTATTAATGCAGAAGAGAGCTGTTAATGAGCTAAGCGGAAGCAGCATTAAGTAAGTGTACTGAATTGTAACAAAATGCTCATAATTTTAAATAACAAAGGCTTACACAAAATTAACTGGGCTGTCAGTGTCCCGGTTAAAAAATATTCTCTCTGGCTTGTCTGCCCCTCTTTTCTCAGGATCCTCTCATGTTCATTTTTCATTTCCCCATCTCTTCTGGTTTTTTATATCCTTTGTTTTACCTTCCCTCACTGCCTGTAAGATCCTTTTTGATGACTGCGGAAAAGAGAAGGAGGTGAAAGAGAAGAGTGATAAGTGGGTTTGACAAGGCAAAAATACTGTCAGGACACTTCTCATTCCTCCAGAGGTGAAGCAAAACAAACTCTGAAAGTGAAGCCCATGGTCTTCTGGCGCTGTAGAGTTAAGGGACAGAGATGCAGGTAGGCTGCCTTGCAGCGAGCTCATATCCAGGATGAATCCTGAAGTCTGGTGCTACTTGCTCTGTGAGTTAGTCCTTCCTAAAAATTGAATATGACTTCAGAGAAGCACTTCATCATGTAAATCGATTTTATGATGTCTGTTTGAGCTGGCAGAAAGCCTGTCCTCTGTGGAGGTATGAAGCAAGCCCGTCTGCATCCATGCGTTTAATTTGATGTGTAACTTTTGACAATTTAAATACCTATATTCATTGCCCCCAAAAGAATGTAAGAACGAAGATTGCTGATGATAATCTGTAGGGGTACAGGATGTACTGCAAAATGGTCCCTCATGTTGGTGCTGTGCTAGAGTGTGTGACAAAACCGCTTTTTATGCTGTATCTGTGACTGCAGTTGATACATACTGCTTGTGAGTCGCCTTTTCACCTTCTCAGTTGTTCTCCTGGCTTAATGCTTCCCAAAAGTTCCTGAACTCGTTTTTTTGCTGGACTCATGACTTGAAAAGCCATAGGATGTAAGAAAATAGATTTTTCAAAATTGTATCTTGAAATATGTCTATGTTAAAGCATGTTTAATGTTTTTTTTCCCCTTAAATATAACTGTAAATACACATATAACATGAATATTGTTCGTTCTAAGACATGACAGCCATGGACCTATCCTGTTGAACACGTTTATAGATAATTATTGAGTATTGTCGTCCTGTTATTTTAAGACATGATTCAAACTTCACTCAGTTGTTCCATATCGAAATATGCAGAGAATCTGAATGAGAGTAACTAGTGGTTTCTTAAAGCAAAATAATAAAATGTTAGGATTTATTTTAAAATCTCTGCAGGTGCATTTTTTTAGGAAAATGAGAAAATCCATATTAATATCTTTTGCAATGAAGTTATCATTGTTTGAAACCTGAAATTATACAGTTGATTATTAAGTCTGGAAGCAACAGAACATTTCACATTACATATTACATGAGCTGACTTATCTAAGTATAACTTTATGTTTTTGTATTACTTCGTACTGAATATATAATTTTAATTCAGTTTTCCATTCCTGGCATCAAAAGCAGTTGTTTAACCATTGTAATAAATTGTTCTTCCTTTCTACTTAAAGCTCAGTAAAATTTTAAGGGCCAATTCTCAAAACTAAATTTCCAAGTCAGTGTTCTTAACTGGTGCCTCTGTAGTGCCACTTTTTAAAAAACGTGTTTGCTTTTTTCTGTAGCGTGTTTGGAACTTTTGTAGCTTTCCTAGGTATTTAGATTGTTGATACTCAGAAATTACATAATCAGCTCTTATATTAATGCAATTTGTAATCACAAATCCCCATTGAATATAAGCCACTGTGTTATTTTCTGAGCAAAACGTGGCTCTGCTTTGCTGCCAAAAGCCCGAGTTTCAATTAGGCTTAGCATAATTATGCAAATGTAAAATGGCTGGTACCACACAAGTTGGTTGTCTTTGTTCTAGGCAGTGGGCTAATTTAGCTCATGAAATCAACTCATTTTGGGCGAGTTCCTCTGCTGTAATTTCAGGGTGTGGCTTATGAAGATTTTGGTGAATAGATAAATTGATGAGTTTATGCAGCACCAGCCAAACCTCACAAGTGCTGCATGCATCTCATTCGTTTGGCCTGTTCCTCATCCTCTCGGGCTGTGCTGCTGGGGATTCACCCCTCTGCGTACTGCTTGGCTCACCGCTCCTGCTCGGGGGTCTCCTCGCCGGCCCGATGGGTGCAGGAGAGGGCAGGGGAGAGCCAGAGCATTAGGCTGTTGAAAGGCTGTGTAATCTTCTGGGATCTCAGGCTGAAAGGGACCTTTCTGTAAGCTGGGGTGCCCAGCCACATCTGTATGACCAGATGTGGTCCCACCACAAGGCCTAGTGTTCGGGTGTGTTTAGCTAGTGCACCCCTCTGTGCTGCCTTTGTACCCATCCTGCACCCGTCTGTTTCACGTTTGGCCAGTGGGAACTTGGGAGGCCTGTTTCGGTGTCACGTGAACCCATTTCATCCCTTCTTGTGGGCAGAAACTTTTTTCTAAGAATTAAAGACTTTCCTATTTGCCACTAGAATGGCACTGTATTTAGAGATGGACAGATGAATTGGACTTTTTCAGAGTGCGGCTTTAATTTAAGGCAGATTGCTAGATGCTCACAACAGACTTTAAAGAGCAGAGAGCGCAAACTTTGCTCATTTTTTCCAAATATCGCTTTGAACCAAATGCTAATACTCACATAAAAGAGCAGAGGGCAAAATGTTGCAAGTGTGAGTGTATGTTCAGAAGTATTTTCATGTCCCTGGATTTGTAAACACCTTTCTGTATCTCTCGATGTAGCTACAAAAAGTAGCAAAATTATGCGGTAACATGATAGTTCTGTTCATCAGGTCATGGTGAGTCAATATGAACAAAGGAAGAAAAGCATCGTGTGTTTAAAGAAATGAGTGATGCTGGCTTTCGGTCTCCTCCGTCAAACAGCTTCATCTGGTTCTTTGAGCTTCTTACTATATAAAATGAGATATTACCTTTGTTAGGTTAAGTCAATGTGATGATTATTGTTTATACAATGCTTTAAAGCTAGGCCAGAACATAAATGTCAAGATTAGCTCTACACTCAGTGAGATACTCCAGTGCAGCATAGTTACAAATGATTTCTGGGGGCGAGCACGTTGGCAGTGTGTATTTGTTCGTTGCCCGCCAAAACTGGAATTTGACTTTGCTTGGGCTCACTGGATGCCACCACAATGTCAGACGTGATTTCTTTTATATTAATACAAAGCAACAAAGATCGTTATGTATCTCCTCTGGCACATCTCTCAAAAGCTGCCAATACTTACACATATTCAAAGAATCAGGTTTCTACTGACAGATCATTTTATACAGCTTCATTTTCCCCCCAAAATTAGGAGTAAAAAAATTACAATGGAAAATTTCAGGAATATGTTGCAAAGTCAATTTTTATAATAAACTTTAGCTGTCTCCCAGACATGGCTGCATATGCAGAGCTGATGTAATGTCAGCACTTGGCTGTGGGAGGAGTGGAGTGGTTATCACAGGCACATCTGGGGTTATTTGGGCACATCTGGCATCTATGTAGAGGTGCCACCCAGTGGCCAGATGGTAATAATGAGTTTTTCTGACTAATTAAAAAAAAGGGGGTGGGGGAACGATCAGAGGAGGGCCTCTTACAATAATTTAAAAAATAATTTTATTTTTTAGACTTCACGATCAGCATGTGGGGTTTAGTTTCTCGAAAAGTAGTAACTGACAAAGTTTGTTAGTGGTCTTCAAATTGCAGAATGAAAAAGAGCTTCATTTAATTCAAATATTCTCCAAGTAATCAAGTGACAAAACGTGTTCCTCCTTTGAAACCAGGTTTTGGAAAGTATAACAGTATGTGTTCAAGTGTTTTTGTACCCAACAAAGGTGCTATTTTTGTTGGTTTTGTTAGATTGTGGTTTTTTTTCCTATGCAAACAAGAGCTAGAAGTACAACTAAAGAGATATGATTGTCTGTGCTAGGTGTTAACTGAAATTTATGATGCGTCTCCTCATAGCAACATTAATACAGAATGATAATGATCTGGTTCATAGATATAAAAAGGGAAAAAGTAGAGTTGCTGATAAGATATTTATGATGCCAGCAAGACACAAAATTAAACCTGTGATTAAGTTCCTTAGTTGAGATTGTCAGGAGGCAAAAGAGTGAAACGGTGGTGCGCATCTGGTACAGGCCTGATGTAGATTGAGCTCTACACTACTATTAAAGAAGATTTTAACTAGCCATATAATGGCTGGGCTTCTGGTGCAGCTAAAAACATTATTCACTAAGTTTCCAGATTATGTAGGAGATAGCCTCTTAATTCAAATGCAGCTGTTATCGGTCTGAAATGTTCGTATTGGGTTTATTCCCCAGTTAGTGGAGGTGCTAAAAGGGTTAACTTGTAAACATAGTGAGTAACTGCAATAATTTCTGTGACAGTGGGCCTTTTTGATTTTGCAAAATGGAAAAGGGTTGCCTGGAATGAAAAAACAGAAGCTGCTTGGATTCACTTTGTATTAAAGATTTGGCTACAGAGCAAGACTGTGTATCTGTGCTACGACTCGGGAAAACACGTTTTGAAGGACTAATGACTGTAGCATCTCCAATTGTATGCTGTTTGAAGCTCAAGAAAGCCAGAAGCTTGAAACCATTTCATCTCAAGCAGTTGCTCAGAGCTTCAACAAACTGCCAAATGCAAACAAATACATTTAATAACCTGAAATTAATATATTGCACTGGGAAGACAGTAGGGCTGAGAAAACAAATACATGCAGGTATGGCAGTGGACAACAAGTATGACAAGTTTGTGGTGTTACGGTGGCTCGGAAAAAAGCTCTATGCAGTGTTTGTGTGTGCAGATGTATCGTGGAACAAAGCAACGAGGCAGCAGACATGCTCTTTGTGATTTTTGGTGTGACTAGAGCAGGAACATTGTGTCCAGCTCTGGACGCATCTTTGCCAGAGAGGTGTTGCCAGAACCAAAACAGAGAAGAGACGACGGGAATTCATTTACAAAAGCGAAGATTATACTAAATAATGGCTGAGTGAGAGATACAGCTGGAGCCTGCAAATATTTAAATGGTGTGAAATTTGCCAAACAAAGGAAGGAATTACTTAGGCTGACAAAGTAAGGCAGAGTGGAGTAACTATAACAAAGGGTACTTTTAGGTGAGGTATTAACCCTGTTATTAAGATGTATGACAAAACACTTCGAAGTAAGCCAGTAGGAATACGTCTGCCCTGACAAGATGTGACCTAAGGTAGCTTAAACAGACTTTTCTATCGCTAGGATCTAGAACGGTGGAGGCAGAAAGGTAAAACTTGCTTCACCTGTGGATCTGAAGCCTGGCCATTAGATGGCAGCTGGCACAAGAGGGTGCGTGCCTCCCCGCCGCTTCTCAGTGTGGTGCCCCAGGAGGAGCTCAGGGCTACCCACCGGTCCCAGGGCCCAGCAGAAGTTTGAGATGCTCGGTTTTCCTGTAAAAATCACACACATGCACCATGTCACTCCCACAGCAGAAAGTCATACAACAGCTGTGTCCCAAGCACGTGTCCCTTCAAGGATGCGCGCATCCTGCTCCGGCTTTTCGCTCCTTGAAACCCTGTGTGGGTAGGTACAAGAGGTGTTTAGTTACCGCAGTGTAACAAACTACTTTGTGTAGGAGCTGAAGTCGGCTCTTCTATAACCAGGGGTACAGTAATGGGACTGCCAAGGCACTGAGTGATGCAAATGCGATACGTAGCTTGCTGCAGACTATTCAGGAAGTCCACATACTGGTTTTGTGGAAGAGACGGCAGAAAGAATAACAAGCAGTAGCTTTGTATGGAAAACTTCAGCCCAGAGCTGCCTGTTTGAAATGCTCAAAACATACTAAGACTGTAACTACAGCAACTCATATAATGTGCAATAAAAAAAAAACAACTTGTTTAAAATAGAGTCTGCACTGCTAAAGGATCTGCCCCAGGGAGCAATCCTTATATATGCATCCACACCTCTAAAGATTACACGCCTCTAGAGTGAACTGGCTCTGTTTGTGCTGCCTAACACTTGACCTGGGTCCGATGCCCCCCGTGGCTCTAAGACCATAATTATATTTTTGTGGCTCCAGTTCAAAGTGTCTGAGGTAATGTGAGGCCTGCTTTGCTGCCTGCAAGACTGGTGTTTTTATAGCATTGTGCCAAAGGTATCCTGCGTGCTGTGGGGTGTGGTGTGGGGCATACAGGGGGTGTCTAAGGGCAGGAGGCTAGCTGGGACAGTGTAGGGCAGGAGGAGCCAAAGCTGGTGTAGTCTCATCCTTGCTCCGACATCCGTAGGGCAGTCTGTCCACAGAGCTGCGCCTCGGCTTTTCCTTGGAGGGAAGTAGTTGGTTTCATCCAGAGGAGAGTCCAAGTACAAAGTGATGCATGTGCAGTATGGCTGACGAGGGGACCAGGACCAGGGAATGAACCAGGGAGGTAAATTATTTGACAGTGTAGGTGCAGCCGTCATTGTCATGAGCACCTAGGTGGTGGGCAAGCTGGGGGAAAAGCTGTTCACTGCTCTTAATGTTGTTCTATGTTTTGCAGTAAATCTTTAGCACAGACACTTTGGTGATCAAATTGATATTTGCTGGTCCCAGGGAAAAATTTAAGTGCTGATACGGCGTGGGAGGGGGGAGAATGGGCAGAGGATCTAAATAAACAAACAAAACATCTTTCTGTTTTAATCAAGTTGCTCTTGCTCATACATGCTCTCTCTTTTTAAAACATGATCTCATCCTGTGTAAAAGTGTTGATTGAAAATGGGAATTAGTATGCAAGAACCATCTACTCAGTACAGACTGAAGACTTCTCTAAAAAATAGCAGACTGTAGATGGATATCAAGGCTGAATATGATGGCTTACGAAGGAAGACATGGCTGTAAAATTATAAGGATGCCAGTGTTACTAGTTTAAAATGTGTGGCAATCTCCTTTTTCTTTCTGAGTTGTTTGGTTATTGGTCCTATCTTAGTGTTTTCATATATTCTTGTCTTCAGGTTAGTTCTCTTAAAAATAATTTGTAACTGTCGTGATATTTTAAGACAATATCTTAAGACAGTTAATAGGATAGCATTATGTCGCTACTAAGGACTTAGGCATGAACAGGTACAACTGATGGGGCCGAGGTGTGTGGTCTGCAGCAGAAAGAGAGCACTCCCCAGTTTAATTCCCATCTGATGATTTCCTTTTTCGGTCAGTAGTTCTGCTGTGAACCAGTATCCGTGTACTGGTGAAGAGAAGATACACGTACCTCAGAGCTTCTCCTTCCTCCTTTTAGTGCCTTACGCTCTCTTCAAAAGCTTGGTAATTTCCAAGGCCTCCTACCTGCTCATCCTTTGCTTCACTGTAGAATTAGTTATCATCAGCTGTATGAGAACATGCCAGACACACATTGCTGTAGACCAGGTAAACATACTCTGAGCATTTTTGACATAATTGGCTGCACTATTTAATAGCCAAACATGTAAAAAACAATAAACTACTCAGTTTATCGTAAATAGATGACCCCACCATTTTTCCTGATTTAAAAATTCTTACCTCCGTAGGCAAAGCTCCTCTCCAAGTGCCTCCAACAATTGATGGGCCTTGCAAAACATCTGGGAGGGTTTCCTAACATGCTTAGCATGTTGCAAGCACCCTTTTCCCCCCGGGCCCTTGGGGCTTTGAGCGAGTGGATATGGTTACACAAACAAGCCTGGGTGAGAAAAGCAAGGGTGTGGGTTGACAGTGCGTCAGCTCCTCTACAGTAACAGTCCACCCGCCTGCCCTTGCCCTTGCCCCATGGTGACTTTCTCTGCAGTGAGTTGGGGCAAGCTGCTCCGCATTTGGGCTGGAAGGAGAGAAATTAGCTGGGCAGTTAGGGCAGAGGAGGTGCAGTGCTCTGCCTTCACACTCTGGCTTGCCCCAAGAGCTTGCATGCGTGCCCGTGCCTTCAGGCGGCAAGCGCACCGCAGCGTTTCCCTGGAAAACTGCCCAGTGCCATAAAGTAAAGCTTTTGGGAGGCTCTGGTGAGCTCAGCTCATCAGCAGATTGTTGGGAGGATAGGCCTTAAACCATGAAGAAATCCAAAGAGTGCCTCTTCTCACCCACTTGGAAATCTGGAGTTGGCTGTTTTCCAACATGCTGTCTTCGGCTTCAAAATTTTCATGCTGCTGCTGTGAGCTCCATCTTCTGGGGTAAAATTGTGTCCTTTAAAAAAAAGTGCCTGAAAGAAGCAGTGCTGCTTCCCCATACTCTGAAAGCAACGGCTTCCTGGCTACTGTGCCGTGGCCTGCCAGTGCCCTGAGGTCTAATGGTGTCTCAGGGACTGATGGCCCGTCAGTAGTGGGCCCGTGGGGGCGAGGTGTGAGGGTGCCCCTGGGGGGGGCTCTGCCTCTGTTGCTGGAGAGGAGCAGGCAGGAGCCTCCCCAGGTGAATGTTGCTGGCTCCCCCGGGAACCAGCATAGCTCCCTTCTGCAGCAGGACACAGGGGATCCTGGGGAAACATCATGACCTCCTGCCTAGGCAGTGTTTGGTCCCGGAGCTTCCTCCTTTTGGGATTTTGTGGGACATGTGGGATTGGTGGCATGTTGTTTTCTGACATGTAAGTTCATTATATAGCGCTTGGAGTGCAGATGCTTGGCACCAGCCCAGCAGCACCATTGCGAACGGTGGCCTCTCGCAGAGTGTTGGTGTCACCTCAACACCTGACAGCTCTTCCATCCGCTTCCCATGGTGTGCTGTTATTTTCCTTCTCCTTACGAGGACTTCTTACCCAGACTTCAACCAAGCACCTTCCCAGTCTCCTGCCCATACTATGTCAGTTGTTCTACTGCTCTGAGTCACTGAGTTGATAGTCCTCAGTCTACTGCGGCTCCCTCGAGCAGTGTTATAGAGGCCTCCAGTGTATACATTAGACAGGGTAGGGTGCAATAGGATCTTTCAGCACAGGTGAGCAGCTGGTTAATGTGACTTTTGAATTCTCATATACAATGTGTGTGGAACCACCCCAAAAGCAACCTCCGCTGGTGGAGGCAGAAAATGCAAATCAGTCAGCTATGGCTTGGAGAAGGTAACCAGCTATTGAGAGCGATGCAGTTTCTTCCTCAGAAATAGGTAAATAAACAAAATAATTGCACACGTTTGTTGGGATATGTGTTAAAATGTCAAAACATTTTCACCGCAAGTATGCAATAAACTGAACACCTATATAAATATGCCTGAGGCTTTTCTGTTCCCTTATTTACTCTTTGAAAACTCTATGTGACAGTCAGTTTTGCAACTAAAGCTGTACAAACAGAGCTGGATTTGGGGCTTTGTGCTGAGCCTGGAAAAGAAGCCAATGGGAAAGAAAGTTTTGATCCAACTGAAATGGAAAATATGCATATTTTAAGGTCAAAACAAAAACATTTTGAGACTTTTTTGCTGAAAGCAAAATATTTGGTGCGGGTTATTTTCTACCTAAAGATCTCTTCAGTGTTTCAAACTGGGGTGAGTTCATCGGGTGGCCACCAGTACAGTCAGGGTTGCCTGTGAGGCTGCACTTGCCCTGTGAGGAGAGGGAGAGGATGGAGAATTGAGGCTTGTTCAGTCTGGGGGAAGAGGCAGCTTTAGGGGGTGATGAGGGGCCTGGAGGCCCCCCAGTATGTGTGAGGAGGTCACCAAGAAGACGGACCCAGACTCTTCACAGTGATGCATGGCGGGAGGACAAGAAATGAACGGGCAAAAATGGAGAAAGGAGGGATTCAGACTGGATGTAAGGGAAAACGTTTTCACCATTCCCCAGAGATGTTGCGATGCCTCTGTCCTTGCACGTTTTCAGGAGCTGACTAGTTAAAGGCCTGATCAACCTGGCCACATCCCATTGCTGACCCTGCTTCAGGCAGAACATTGGACCAGAGATCTCCTGGACTCCCTTCCAACATGAATTGTTCTATGATCCTATGAAAAACACAGTCCAATTTTGAAATAAATATATCAAGGTGCATAAATTTTTAAAAAAGCTGGATTTTAACTAATTGTTGAATCATATAAAGGACTAAATACATAAAATGTTATTTTTTATCAACCTTTTAAATGAAGCCATATATTCAGAGAATTCTGTATCCTTGCTACTTTTTTCAGGCAGTGAAATGAAAGAGATTATAAAAGTTGGTCAGTTTTTACTATTTTACTTCTCTTTGAAGAGGAGACTAAGTGAACTTTTCCATGTTCTTTGAATTTAGAATTTCAAAATTGACGCTGCGGAATAAACACAAGCAAAACTAGGTCCATTAAGCTTTAGGACTGACTTGCTAAGAATTAATGTATTACTTTGAACATTGTATACACTCTCACTGTGACAGCATCTTCCCAATAAATGACCGTCTGTTTTGAGAATTCCACTGATTCTTTACTGAGACAGCTTCCAGAAGGAAGGTGAACAGAACGTGTAACATGATGTGGAACTATAAACCCCAAATGTTGTAATCATCTGCTATGTCTGTAGAGCTGGGGTGACGTAAGATAAGACGACTAATTTTTCTGCCTTGTGGCTCTGATGTGGTTATCCTGCTGAATATTGTATTCGGTTTTTGGTTGTTTTGTTATCAGGAAAAAGCTGACAAGTTGGAGTTTAAGAGAGCTAAAGCAAGTGGGACGAATTAGTGTTTAATAAGAGGAGCAAGTAGTTTGGCTGAAATAAAGCCATAAATTTTAGAAGTACTGGAGGCCTGGAACCGCTACAACAGGAGAAAACAGCTTAGTGTGTTTCTTGAGAAATACAGCAGAAACTAGCTCAGACTTTATCTCGCTAGGATGTATTAATTGAACAATATTTGCTCTCCTTTCAGGTACTATGATATATCAGGCAGACACTATACTGTTCAAGAAAACCAAATACCATCAGTAATCTGTTCGCACTCTTACGTTCTTCCAGCAATATCAATGTCTACTGCCTCATTACCAGCAGCACTTAGAAAGGTAAGAGAAAACTAAATACTTATGTTTACATTATATATATAGATACATATATATACACACACACTTATGTATATCGTAAAGAAGATACCTATTCTGAAAACAGAATTTATCACTATGAATAAAAGTAATCTTTCTTTAAAAGACCTGTGTTTTAAGTACTGGAAAATTTTCAAATTAATATCATGCACAGAAATACGGAAGGTACATAATGACTATAGCTGGCTGAAGAGCCAACAAAGGAAATGGCTCGAGGAGGTCTTCCACATGCTCTCACAAACCATATGGCTTTTTCCTTTTGTTCATAAAATATATATAAGCCAAAATAATAAAGGAACAGCACCTATACTTTTACAGTTTCTCACTTAACCTGTACTGTTTTCTATGTTAAGTTTTATTCCAGAGAAGGAGAAATGGCTACACATTTGTTTTCTAGTGTTCATTTAGCTCATGTAGTGTTACTCATTTGCTTGGCAACAGTATTACTGCATGGACGCAAGCTAGGGAAAATGCTAATTACTTCTGTTCTAATGTGAGAACTTAATTTCAGATTGCAGACAAGGTTGTGCAATGCTGTTCTTGTCTTTATTGTAATCTCTCCATGGAGAGAGAAATACTTTTTTTCCACATTAACTAAAGTACACAGCAGGCCAGTAACTGAAAAAGTTGCCTTTTTCTTGGTTGTGTAACTATTATTGATGTGAATATATTTGATGAGTGCTTAAAATATTCTGTCTCTAAAACAAATAAATTTATTGTCTAGTTTTGTCAAGCCAGCAAATCTCATCTGCTAGGTTCTATATGAAGCCTTTGAAAGGGCTCATTGGTCTTTAGTTGAATATACAAATAATACAATCCACAAACATTCCTTGTGGTCTCATTCAGCATCTTGGTTCTATTGATACTGTAGAAACATGCCTACAAAAAGAGCTCTGTTCTTCACAGTTTGGAAACAGCAAAATGGCACAGTACTGTGATGGGATGACATTTCTATTGCAGTGGATCTAGCTGGGGAATTAGCTTTCCAATAGAAGAAAATGCTGTTCACCCTACTGCTGTCTTGGATGGATTTGTACATGAACTCCTTGCAAGGGGATCTTCTAGAAAAGCAAATAGATGTTTGATATTTTTAGTGGAAATTGGCAGAGTTCAGCTGTTATTTAGTGAGCTCTGAGTTGGCATTTTGTTCTTTAGGAATAAATTGTTCATACTTACAGCCAAGTTAAACTGTTGTGGTGTCATTCCTCTAACCTGGAACCAATCTCTTTGTACTAAGAACATTTAAAAGCCTTTTAATGAAGCATCTAAAAAAGTATCAGAGCAGGCCACATCATTTTATACTTTGATGCATAACACAAAGATCTGATAGATAAATCATAATAATCAAGGCAACTGTGCATGTGGTGCGTGTGTGTGTGAGAATTCAGCAGTTTCTTCTGTATTGGGATAATCTGCTAATGTGTGTAATAATACAGAGTCACTTGCTGATGATAGATGGTTTATGGGGATTGGGATTTAATGAAGCCCTGCCTTCCCTCAGCATTTCTTGTGGGAGAGCAGTAGAGGACGGTGCATGACACAGAAAATAAGCTGTTTGCAGCAGGCTCCTCTCTTTTGCTGTTCTCTCTACAGAAATCTGTTCATAAGCCTTGCAAAGCTGAGTGTACTAAGCAGAGTCTTGCAGACTAATTTACACAGCCTAATTTGTATTATCCTCTGGTTTTGCCTAATTTAGGTTATTCCCTTTACCTTGCATAATTAAGAGCTGACTCCAGCAATGACTGAAACAGA
Source organism: Steatornis caripensis (assembly GCA_013398225.1). Lineage (NCBI taxonomy): Eukaryota > Metazoa > Chordata > Aves > Caprimulgiformes > Steatornithidae > Steatornis > Steatornis caripensis. Next base: position 266,042 of record VZSC01003831.1, read on the forward strand.
CAAGCTCTCCTGCATTCTTTTATTAATTAAACAATCTTCCTAAGAAACCTTGCTTATCAGTTTCTGGAGCTTGTTAACATTTCGTTTTGTTTTCTGGGGGGAAAGAAAAAAGTAATTTTATTTTGCTGCTTTCCCTTTGCTTTTTGTAGTAGTGATCATTAAATGATGGAGTTCCCTTTCACCTAAATTCCTTTCCACTCTCAGCCAGTTCATACCTACTAGTCAGCAGAGGATCTAAAATAGCCACTCCCTTAATAGTTTTCTTCACCTTCTGAAGAAAAAGCTGTCCCCAGCATATTCCAAGAACTTGTTGGACTGTCTCTGTCTTGCATTTCTTTTCCAACAGGAAAAAAAAAATCCAAGAAGTAATTAAAGCCGTCAGGTTCTGTCCTTTTGGATGCTTCCCTTCGTTGATCAAAAAACAGTCTTCTCTCCACCCAATTAACTGGTGTATAATAAACTTCTGTCATAATATACCCTGGTTTTCCCCTTTCATCTTCTTCCAGGGTTGTTTAACAAATCTTCGTCTTACCTATTCCTGCATTTCACAGCAACTGTTCTTGATACACAGTGCAACTTTATTTCTTTTTGTTTAACATTCATAAATAGTGGTGGCAGAACAGCAGGAAATTAAAAAATATTTAAAATTACTTGTTTGACAGTGTTGTTCAGTGAGTAAATATTGTGTTGCCCAAATTGTAAGGCAAAAATGTTTTCTCTCACTACATCGTTTTACGAAAAAAATCTATATCCTTCTATATGAATATTGTTGTCTCATCAAATACCTCTGATGCTGCTTTAGATGTACTTCTAGTTCTGTACAAAGATTTCCACTTTTTTTCCCTTTGCAAGACTGTCTGGAATTTATCACTTTGTTTTATTGTAAGCTTCTGATTTGAACAACTGAAAATGTCAGCTATATAACAATGAAAGAGAGATTTTAAAGTGCTCTTATCAAATATATAAATAGCATATGTTTATTAAATCACTGAAGGTAACTAGATCTATGAGAAATTAATAACTCATACAAATTTAAATAAACATTTCATTTCCTTGACCCTTCTAGTCCTGTAGTAGTTAATGTGCAAAACACTTGTTTTACAAAAATGAAGGTTAGCAGTTTCTCTTTTGGTATTTTGGCAAGTAGAAGTTTTGTAACACACTATTAAATACTAAAAAAAACCCTAGAAATAATTTCTAGATGTCAGTTCTGCAAAATACTCTATTTCTGGATTTCCAAAACTCAGCTTATTCCTTTTCCTTTTCCCAAATAATGCATTGCATGCCTGGTTACATTTGCACAATCCAGTTTTGCTCAGTGGAGCTAACTAGCAGGAGTATTTTGGGGTCTTTGAGTTTGTTTGCAAATGAAGGCAAAATAGTTTGATTAGATTCTTGTTTATATTTAGAATGTCTGTGCAGAGCCACACTGAAGATTATTTGAGCTGTCATATAACCTGTGCTACATGAAGTAGATAGCTGTGGCCATAATTTTATGACTTTTTTTAATATGTTTGAGACTGTTTAATTAATAAAACAATGTGGCCAGTGTTCTTACTATGAATGAAGAAACAACTTTCCTGAATGTTTGATTCATGCTGTTCTCTTTGCATAAATAGTAATTCAATTTGAGGACCAAATCACAGATAAATGTATATTTTGCAGTCATACAGCTTCCATAGTGACAAAATACTAATACCAATTGAGAAGGAATCCTACCTGTGATATGGCAAACTCCAATGACCTTAAATTATGCAGTTAAAGACAAGTAGGCTTTAAGCTGATTGATAGGTTTCCGTATAGTTAAGCTGAAAAGCATTTACTCCCTTAGAGAACAATTTCAAATTTAGATTGGATTCTGCTGATAGTAAAATGAATGAATGAAAAGAGAGTTCTTAATCCTTGATTATTTATACATTTCCTGTGCACTAGGAATAATGATCACAAAAGATCTAGACTTTAAAATTCCATGTGAGATACTTAGGTCTAAACAGTTTTTTCCTAAGTCACATCTATGTGCTATAATGCTGTCTCTCCTCTTATATTCAGGTGTTGATTAGTCATATTTTCAGACCTATAACCAGGTACCTGTCTAAAGGTTTCTCAGGATTTTCCATCTAGATAAGAGTTCTCACACCTACTTGCTACCTGAACACAGCCACTGCCGTTCACACAAAGATGCAGTCCTATGACATGAATATTTAACGAAGGAAACTGGGTGGAGTACTTCTAACACCCAGGTGTGGCTGTGGAAGCCCGTTTTGATTCTGTGTCAAATTACTGGATTAAATGAGTTTATTCTGTCACTGCCTTTGCCATATTCCTGAGACAGCAGATATGCAGATCCCTAATTCCTCCTGCTCTTTTAACTCATCTTGCAAGTTGATAGCTCGTCAAGGTCTAGGATGTTTTCAGCTTAGGATTCCTCATTTGCTTCTTCAATTTCATTTCTGCCTTGCTCAGAGAAATGTTAGCAAGACATCCAGCCCAGGTCCTCATACTGCTTCTCCTTACAGTGCTTTATTTTCTCAAGAAGTAACAAAACCGAAAGCCTGTGTGGGATCCCACAATGTTACAAAATCACTTCCCGGAGTGCTGTTTAAATGGTGGAAACAAAGCGTTTTAGACTGCTGTTTAATAAACTTCCAATACCAAGTAAGTGAGAAAGCAGGTGAGCCACTTTCTAAAGTAACAGGCAACAAAATTATAATTTTGTGGATAGGTGAGAGGAGCCTGCCCTGAGAAGGACAAGTCTTTGCCTTAAGGTTCACCGCAATTTTTATTAGATAAGGCCTTTCAGTGGTTAACCGAACTCCTCCCAAAACTTGAGACTGAAAGAAGAGAAGTCATCCTTCCCCAGCTTGGAAGCAGAAAGCTAAACAAAACCTTGTAGCCAAAGTGCTATGAATTGAGTCATGCAGGGGCTGAGAATATTTGCTGGTGTGGGTTTTCTCAAAGGAGGAAAAAAACCCCCCAATTTCAGGAGAGCCCTAACTTGCCTGGTGCAAAGACTGAAGGGGAAAAAGGAAGCGGAAATTATATGATGCTACAGAATTGTTTTTTTTGAAGTCAAGGGCAGTTATAGCACGGCAGTCACCTAAGAGGGGCCTAGGTGGGGCAGGGGGTGGGCATGTTCTTGGGTTTTTGTTTTGTTTTAAAATCCAGATAGGTCCTCAACTGTTTGGAATAGGTTATACCTTTCAAGCTAATTACATGTTGCAATAGGACAAAGTTTTACTGTATTACCTGAAAAAAACCCAAACCCACCAGGGAAAAAAACCTGCTCAGTGCTGCTCCCTGCCAGACTTTCTGTCTGCTTAACTACACCTATGCTCAACTTTTGTATAAAGTAACACACTTTGATGTCTTGGGTTTTTTTCTCTCTTCTTCAGTGTAACTATTGTGTACTTTACCTGGTAAAATAACTGTCATTCCTTGTGTGGGAAATATAGCAAGGGTCACTCAGGTTTGGTTCTAGGCCTCACGGACAGCCCATGTTCAGTGCAGACAGTTCATTCATTGCTGCTGCACGATGCTTCCAGTCAGCCTCCTCCCCCAGGTGTAACCCGTTTCCCTGAAATAATGGTCACACTTCCTCCCTTCCTCCTGGGCTTAACAAGTTGAATAATTTTCCTTTCCTTTTTTCTTTCTTTTCTGTCTTTTTTTTCTACTAGGAATTCCCCCTTCTTGCTAGACAGAGAGATTCAAAATCCCTTGATAATCCCCCCAAAAAGATAGCATTCACTTACTCGCTTTTTCGTTAGCCATGCTTGTGCTCACTCCTGTAGGGCTACTTGTTAACCACACTGCTCCCCACTGTCATTTCTGCAGAGGACAGAGTAGCGTCCTGTGTTTTAAATTTTAAAGCGTAACTTTTAACCTTCCAGGTCTGTCTTTGACAGTCACCTACATGTTATGTGCCTCTAGTGCACTAATTTATGGGAAATCGGGAGAAATAAATTTCTTTGGTTTAGATCGATCAAAAAGTACAGCAATAGAGATTTTTATAGGCTAGGATATGTTTAGGATTTTTATTTACATTTATATTTACACATGTATACAGATACATATGGATGGATGTATATGTAAATGTCTGTATGACTTGAAGAAAGTTTGGGGGATGTTATCCATAAGCCATGGATTTGGGACTGCCGTCCTCATGTATTTGTATGAATTGATGAGAACGGTATATAGAGAGAATGGAAAAAGATGAAATGTGATGAAGCATGGATCACGAGAGCTCTTTGACAACATTCAGAATGGCTACATTATTCATTGTCTGTATGGCTTCTAATGTGGATTTTAATAGGATGTTACTGTGCTGGCCAGCACAGTAATTCCTTATTGTGGTTTAAAATGTCTAGGAAAACATGAGAATATTATAATAGTTTATCTAAGTTGTTTTTTTTCCTTTTATTCTATCTATGCAATTTGTTCCTATTCTTGGGTTGCACCCATGCTGTGGTTTGGGCAAGAAAGTGATGTTAATAGGAGAAGAACACTGAAGCCTTTACTTTGAAATTCATGGGAGAAAAAAAAAAANTGAGAATGTTATAATAGTTTATCTAAGTTGGTTTTTTTCCTTTTATTCTATCTACGCAATTTGTTCCTATTCTTGGGTTGCACCCATGCTGTGGTTTGGGCAAGAAAGTGATGTTAATAGGAGAAGAACACTGAAGCCTTTACTTTGAAATTCATGGGAGAAAAAAAAAAAGTAACCAAATTTTCAAACCAAACCAGCTGAGTAGGGTGGAGAGATGTGGGAAGGGAAAAAGAATGCCTCATTTTGTCCTGAGCATGCCAGCATTTCTTAAATGGTTGACAAAGGATTTATACACTTAGCAAATATTTAATTTGCTCCGTCCTTTAAACTTTTAAAGTTTTTATAGGATGCTTAGCTCTGAGTCATGCTATGTTTTGCAATAGTTTGAGATGATTAATACTGAAATATTCTTTCAGAATGATTTAGTTGATAAATATGCAATTCATAATTAAAAACACATCAACACCACAACCAATAAGAAGCAAACAGAATTTAAATAGTACTGAAATAATCATGGAAGCCAGAAAATACAGAGAAGGGACAGAATTTAAGTGCTGACCATTTAAGTCACAGTGATGTCTTCCACAAACACTTGTGCTCTGAGAAGCCACTGTATCTTAAATTACTTGTCCACAGTATTTGGTGAGTAGTGTCATAAACCAGTAACCTGAAATGATATGGTAAAATGTTAAGCAGGGGGAATAACTTGAAGGTAACTTCTGTCAACGTGCTTCCCATTGAGCGAATAAGAGCATGGTCTACAGAGATACAATGGCAGTGCTGACTACCACAAGTATATTTGACAGAAAAGGATGCTCAGAACCATGGAAACAAAGCAAAACTGGCCCCAGCACATACAGATGATCCTTGTGTAATACCACCTGCAAGCAAGAACCCACGTATAGGCCAGCTCTTCCTAAAGAACAGTACTAAATAACAGCGGAGGACCAAACTAGGTTTTTGTTAATTCTTTCAGTTTTAATAACTTATGGTGCTGTCTTTTAATAGAAATACTTCTCTACATTGACACAAAAAACTGTAGAAGTAGCAGAGTCCCTATACAAGCAATTTACTTTTAATAGCGCATGGGTACTGTCGTACCTGGAGGAATGCTGAATCAGAACACTGGGACAGCCATCCATAGTCATAAGTCACCATTGGCAATGCTTCTCAGGCTGACAGAACTTAGATATCATGTCTGCTTTAGAGAAAAAAATAAAGATAAACATGATACTAATTTGTGTACCTCAAGCACTTTTGCTTTTGAGCTGCAATAATTGTATGTCCATTGCCTTATCTGTGTCTGTTCTTTGTCAAGGCCTTGATAGGAGGAGGGAGATGGGACAAGAGGGATAGCAGAGAGGAGCGGCCGAAAAGATTGCACCAAAGCAAGCCAAAATACCAAAGCAAGAACAATTAATCATTTATAGATTAAATTCAGAGCACGTAGGAAAGAAAGCAAACCCAAAAATCTAAGTAGGAGTGTTCAGAAGACAGAATAAGCTGTTTCTGTCATTCAGGTGCTTTCAGTTACCTGATATCAGGTTTATGCTTTTCTAGGATTCTGCTGTAAGTCTGGCTTATTTTATGTCTCTCATTAAATAATGACAATTCTGGTAATTGCATCCCCAGAAGAGTAAACCATTCATAATAGAGTTTTCTTTCTAACGTGATTTATCTGTCTGAGGCACACAACAGAATGAAGAATTCCTGAGTTAAGAGTGGCCGTAATGATACGTACCTTTGGTTAAGCATCATTCTGCCCAGATTTCCCAGGACACAGCAAGCATCCATAGTATTGCAGCAGAGATGCTCTGGATACAAAACAATGATTCTTTCATAGAAGAAAATGCCAGGTGCCCTCAATTCAACCTTATTTGTTAATAATTAAGACAGGAGAATCCAGCAGCCTGCTGTACGTGCACAGTCGTACTTAGCATGTAGGCAGAGATAAAATTCTGAGAAGTGCCAATGTCAAAAAGCTTGGACGTCGGGTCCGCTATAAAACTACCTGATTGTTATGATTTGGCTTTGTAACACAGCTCACTAAAGACCTGCTCATCCTTTTATCTTCCAGAAAGTCTGGAAATTTGTGGCTAATTACAGCACGAGAAAGGTTCTCAGCTATCCATGACAGAACCTCTCTGAGTATTGCTCAACAAAATTACTTCTCTGCTTAATAAAATACCATTCTGCTGACTAGACGGATGGCATCACTGCAGTTTCCTTGTCGGTCCACTTTTTTCCATATTCCCAGCTCATTATTCCTCTTATCCCCATTTGAACCACAAATCCATTTCTATATTAACTTTAAAAGGTTTTAATTTTGCTATTTCCAAGCTGGCTTAAGACACCAACTCTCTTATTTCCTAAAAATTACATCTAGGTTACGTCCAGTTCTTACGGCTAGTTCAGAGAGACCTTGAAAGCATCTTTCTCTCTTGCATTTCTGCTGCTTTTTGATGAGGAGCTTAGCACAAGAGCATTTAAGCTGCAGTTGATTGCAGGTATACAGGACTACAGCTGAGCTGACATGGGCCTCAGCAAAGAGAAGTACAAAAGACAGATGGGAAGATGGCATGGAGTTACTTAGCATTTTCATAGAAGGAACATGGCTCCTGGTACATTGATGTGAGAGGAGTTTGTCTTGTACTCTAACACTTCGGCATACAAGGCAATGGATGTACTGAGTCAAGAAGCTTCCCTCCACGCCTTTAGCGTATAGATAAATTTGAAGGCAGAATAGGAATACCAGTAAATTCTTATTCTGATAGACATCTTTCAAGTACTCACAAAGTTTATTGAGGGGATCGTTAGGGTTTTTTACATGCAAAAATCATCAGAACAGTAACACGTATCAGACAGCTCGTATTTATTCTCAGCTGGCGACTGAAGACAGATGTCACTTGGATCGCTCTCCTCCCAGACAGTTCAAGCCACCTACCTTGATGCAGGAGAACTGTAGGAAGGCTATGTCCAACTTTACATTGGACTTGCATCCTGCATAGTCTTCATGTTGAGCTATGTTTGGAATTGAATTTAATCTGAGTTACTGCATGTTCCATGTAATACTGTGAACAAATGCAGAAGATGCAATGGGCAAAACTGTTTCTGTTTGAGAAGGTTAGTGATGACTTAAAATAGCGTCATGTGAGCAGTGGTCCAGGGTGTGTGATAGCGCTGAGGTCTTCAGGGCTGGATTGCCGAATAATCTAGTCCCCCAAGTACAGACAAAAGAAAAGGTCTATCAAACTGGCACAATGCCCTTTGCAGGCGTGAGGTAATGCGGATAGCCACACACTCAGGGTGGCATTGCCCTGGCAAGGCGATGAGCCATTCATGCATCTCAAAGTATTAAGGAGGTCTGTCGCCAATGATCAGGTGTGGACAGTACATAGTGAGTCTGGTAATGGTGAAATGGGAGCGTGCACCAGGCAGTCCAGTGTTATCAGTGGCCATCCTTTCTCTGCCCCACCTTTGCAGATCATCATGCCAAACACCTAGCTGCACAGCATTTCAACATTTCACCAGTGTTGCTCATGCTACTATGTAACTCTTTCTGAGGATGGCACCAGGCACCTCACTGCCGCCTTCCCAAAGGGCATACTCCTCCCTTTTCTTTCTCTTGGTGAGTACAGTCCTGTGAAGCTGCTCTTTGAATCACCAGGGGTTTGTTTCTGGCCTCTATGCTAGGCTAGTGTGCAGTGTGGAGAGCTGTAGACTGTTTTGCATCATGCTTTACTTGTACCACTTCCACGCTTGTGCAATGTGTTGGAATGGTTTCCAGGACCTTGGCAGCTAGCTGTACTCTCTCGCTGGGTGTAACCCTGTTTCCCGTTTGCCATGCTACGTGACCAAGTGGCTCAGCATATGCACAGTACACCTGTGCACCCTCCTCAGATCTGAGAAGGTTGCGACACAAAGCTTTCAGTAATTGTTCATTCCTCCTGACCAGGCTTTTGCCACTTTATACGCTATGTAATGCATATGACAGTTACAAATGTGTATATATACACATGCATGTGTAATTTATTGCTCTGTAGTTCCAGCTGCAATATAATAATGGGTTTACAAAGGGCAGTAATGAAAAAACTTCATCTTTCTGGTTTTATTCTCTTGAGAACTGAATCATAGTGAATAAGCTGGAATGCTCCTTCACTTATCCCTTTAAAACAAGCACTCAATCTGCCACGGCTCAAGATCTGCAAAAGCAAAGCATGATCCACTTTAATAAAGAATTGACTAAACTACTGTTTGAGTAAGATTTCGAGATTCTAAAAGAAATCTACCATTCCCACAAACTAGCGTTGTTCATATAATTTTCAAAATCACAGTGGGTAACATTTCAACAGATAAGTTTTGAGTTTATGGTGGTTGCAAACAATATCTAAAGATTTAAATAGAATATTATGTTTTGTTGTACAAACATTGCGTTTTTACAATAGATCTTGACATCTAAATTATACCTTATGACATGCAAATAAAAATACAGCCTCTTTGTTCCTCTCCCATCTTTTCAATTCTCCTCTCCTTTTTCTAAATTTTCATTTTACCAGTTTGATTTCTAGGGTATATCTGCTGCAAAGGAGAATAATTGTCTAGAAGGAAAATAGGGATTGAAAAGTCTAGCTTTTGAAAAGTCAGAAAAATCTGAACAAAATACACCATAAATGTTTAGCAGCCAGAATGTAGATAAAAAGAACATCAAGATCTGTTTACTTTTTTTGTACTTCATTTAGAGAAACTTGTGATTTTAGAAGGCTTATCAGTGGTAATTCTGGATAATCCCCTTCCCTCTTCTCCAGAGGAATTTTGATTGTTTTGCTTCTGGGAATGCTGAGGGTATATTTTTTCTTTGGCACGTAAGACTTAATTTTTATCAGATAAATTTCTGACTCTTGGACCTGCAAAAGAAAACTACTTTCCAAACACGAAAAAGGTATAGACAGCTTGTGAGGGCTTTTTTCTAAGCGGCCGCCCAGCAAAAGAGAAGCTCTCCCTGCTCGTTGCTGGCTGCTGTTCAGAGCCTTGTGCACAGCTGGGAAACTGAAGAGACTTGTCAGGTTCATCACGCAGCAGGCTGGGAAATCCTGAGTTGCAGCAGAGACAAAAGATGAAGTCACTTGTAGATGAAAAGGGTGGGTAGCCAGAGGAAAACCATAAAGAGCAGCAGAGATTTGTCTTCCCACCCCCTTCCCACCAGGTGCCAAGAAGTCATGGGAGGGAAGCGGTAGCGTAGGAACAGGAGGGAAGACACATGCCTGCCTCCTACGTCCTGGAAGCACTTGTCGTCTACCAGGTTTTAATGGTAGACAAGCAGCTCCCTCCTATATTCTCAAGCACTGACAAATAATGGGGTAAGCTTATGCAAAGTTGTCCCCAAGAGTTGCTAATAGAGTGTTTTTACCATATTTAGAAAGGATCTAAAATAGTTTGAGCCCAACACTAGAACTGTTGTAGTTAAAACCGTGTTTGGTTAATCATGATGCTTTTAAGGGTTAGTTTTAAAAGTACCTTGTAATGTCTCTTGTTCTAAGCCACAGACCCCAAAGCCAATCCTAGGGTATGTTGGATTGGCCTGTGCCCAAAGTAATGTCTTACTCAGAAATTCAAGTGCAGAATCAGTAATCTTGTGTATTTCTTGGCATTTCCTGGAAATGCTGGTATTTGTGAACAGTGGAACTTAACCCAGTTTGATCCAGTTCCCAGTTGCATTATTGTTAATCAACCCAATATATTTTTAGGAGTAATACTTACTTTCTTTTTTAAAGAATACCGGGTAGGAATTCAAACTTTCATCCAATTATCCACTAGTAATAGTAGCGAGATTTGAATGCTTTAGTAGTTATATCTCTTTAGCAGCCAGCATTTAGTAGCTTGATTGGACAGTAGGATAATGCAATATGTCTGTAATAATACATCTGTAATAGCAGGAAAACGTGCATTTCCCTTTTTGTTCAGAAGTAATGTATCTATTTTCTGGACAGACATGTATTGTTTATTTTAATGTTTTATATACTAATTAGTTCTGTTTAGAGCCTAAAATAAACACAGCTAATAATATAAATGCATTTCATGAAAACATTTTCTCTTTGAAGTTTCTCTTGCTTAATGGTGAATGTTAGGCGATACCGATGTAATTGTGGGATTTAAAACGTGAGGAGTCTGCAAGACTGTTCCACTTGATTTAGTTTTTGCCCACTGCACTGCAGGGAACCAGTGGGTCTTGAGTCACTCCTATCTTCTCTGTACTGGTTTTATATAAAGTTTATTCTAATTAATAATAAGGCAATTGTCTGTAGTAATTATTATAATAATTAGTTTGAGGGAATTCTGGCAGCCTTAGGTGAACGCTGTTATTTAGAATAAATGCTAAATTATAACATTATAATTCAAATGTAAAATGAGATGTCCAGCGATTTTAATAAAGTCAGGATAAGGTATTTTAGTAATAATAGTTCCTTGTACTCAATACTCTTCATCTGTACATGATGAAAAATCTGTACATCAAAGAAGTTATCAAGGGGTGTGAACACTTTATACATTTTACAAAAGGGCTGTTTGAAGCGTGTAGACTATCAAGCCCAAATTTTCCAAAGCAGCTGCTATGTTGGGTGCCCTCATCTTGAGGGGTTTTCACAAGGAGACACATTTCAATTGAAAGGTTCTGTTTGTTTGAAGATACCAAATGGTACCCTGGCATATTTTTACCTTTTTAATGACAACTTCCATGGAGAAAAGAGATTCTATTAATTTTGTATTTAAATACATTTTGATTAAATATTCTCGTTTTTCATCCTGCTGAATGGTTTTCAGAGTCATAAACATACAGGAATTTTTTCCTGTTTCAGGACCATCACACTTGCTTCTCAAAGCAAGCATGTCAAACATGCAGTTCACTTTGTTGTTAAGTTTATGAAATTTGGCTTTGTTCAGATTAGCAGTCCAATTTGCAGCTTGGTTACCGTCTTATCAGAGGATGGCTTTCTGCCTGTTGCCCTGTATGCCTGTGACAGCCTATCTTCTACTGTGACTGACCTGGGGAAAATCCTGGTGTTGCTAGCAAAAGGCTTTTAGTTTTCAGTTTATAATTTCAGATTATCTGCTTTACCCAATGAAAAGAACCCCAGTTTTCTCAATTTCAAATAACATAACAAGTTACCTTTAGGTATCTAGAGCTAGAGCTCCTGAAAGACTGTAACACTTAAGTGCTTTAGTTAGTTAAACTAACTCCTAGGCATATTTTCCCTAGACTGAATTAAAACTGCAATTAAGGACCTAGGTTTCCTACCTAGTGCAAGCAGAGAGTGAGACAATCTATATCCTTCATCTGCTGAGCACTTAAAGCTAGCTAACAAGAAAGACTGGGCACAGGAGCGTATTAGAAGTCCTGCCTTGCTCTTGAGCTACATGCAGAATCATGTAGGGATGCCCAAGCTAGTCCAGGAGGAACCAGCTCAGTTAGCCAGCACACAGTAGCCACATCAGTGCCATGTTTGGCAAAGGCTAATAATATATGTGGCTCCTTAGGTTTATTTCCTCTTTGTCCCATAATAATTTAATGTAAAAATCTATAAACAGTCTTGAGAAGACGGACTAGAGTATCTGGAATGAGATCCAAGGGTTACAATGGGTCTGACAGTTTTAATACAATTTCCACAGTTTGATTTCAAATGTTTTCAGTGTGCATAATTTCTCTTCTGGGAATATTTATCAGTTTTACTGTATCTAAGTGCTTAGCAAAGAAGTAAATTCAGATTGCTACTTAAAATGCTTTTTCTTAGGTGAGAACAATGCAGCGTGGAAAAGATAATGAGTTGTCACTTGCGGATTTTTAGCTGACCTAACCAGCAGTTTTTGACTGACTGTAAGGTCAGTAGTGTTAGTGAAAAGTACCAGTCTTTGTCATAGTACCTGATTTTGGGTTGCTCTGGGAATTTACTGATGCTTTTATGAAATTCTTGCATGTGCTCTGAAATGCTGCAAGACTTTTTCAAATGTCAGATACTTTCAAGACAGTGGAGCTCCTATTGACGGCAACAATTTTGCGTGAAAGCAAGGGGAAGAGTTCAAGACTGATGGAACCTAAGAAAGAGCTGATTTCCGGAGATGTCTTAGTCTGTTGTACTTAGCAGCAAAAAAAAAAGTCCTATTTATTATCTCCAGTAATTATACATAAATACTGAATCTAAAAGGAATTAGGAAGTGTTATGGTGAGGTATAGATCTAAATTAGCCAATTTACGTTCAGTCCATACTTACCAATATACACCATTTAGAGTTGGTGACAGGACGCAGTACACTGTCACAAAACAGAAGAGACCCCCACAAACCTAGAAGAGAAAGACCTAGTAAATGCAAAACCACTTAAGTAACAGAATCTTTATCATTCTGAATTGCATTCAGAACTGAAAAAAGGAAAGGGGTTACATTTATTAGTTGTGGCTTCAGGTTAGGGAGACCTAGAAAACTTCCAAGCCCCTTTCTTCCCCTCCAAAATGCTTTTGCCATTTATCCTCTATTGCTCAACAGAAAAAGTACTTTCAAGTTCCTGTCTCTTAGAACAAAACACAGATAATAAATGTTTCTTTTCACTCTCTTTTCACTTACTTCAAAAGAGGTGATGTCTTGCTGAATCTTAGCACCGAGTAGATTATCTAATGATGTGGCTCTGATGCAGCAGCAAGACTCGAAATCCTGAGAGCAAAGATGTGAGGCTTACTGGTATCAAACTTTCTCACTTTCTCTTATACTGAAACACAAAGAGTTACAAGTACAATAATTTATGTTAATGCTATTTTTTGCATATAATTGTATTTCTGGAAGTCTTCCAAGTTCAGGAGAGTTTAAATATTCTCTCATTTCTTCAGTGTTGAATAATCCCTGCTCCTACTTTTGGTGCTGCTTCTTTTCTGCTTTTTCAAGTCCCCTTTTAGTATCATTTTACCCTGGATCACTAGAAAAATCCAGATTTAATATACCAACGCAGGAAGGCAAAGAACCGAGGATGCCTGTAGAAATGAATGTCTTACTGGATAGAGGCACAAGTAATTTTTTTTTTCTTTAGCCATCTTAAATGTGGATCAGAAAACAGTAATCAAGCTTGTGAGAACCAATGTGTGTGGTATATTTTTTCCTCCTGTTGCATATCTGTGTTCTAGTATTGCATGTTAATTAATGCACGTAAGGCATTTGCCCAACACTAACTTCACAGTTCTTTGCAGCAGGTTCTCTGCTTCTGTAGAGGTGCTTACTGAAGGACTTGCTGCTACCCTTGTGCAGCTCTTTCTCCTATCCTCTAATTGAGCCTGTTTCATAGTTATAATTTGTCTGCCAAATAGCTTATCAGTTGGAAAGGCTCAAGTCAGATACTACTTCCTTTTTTTCTTGTTTTTAACTGAGTGCTGCCGGAAGAAAGAAGGGGTTAAAGCGTGGGAGGATTGCTAAGAAAAAGGGTTTGGTTAATGACACACAGGATTGCATCTCACACACCATAGTTTGTTTATTCTTCTGTAAACAGCAAAAAGAATTATCATCATCATGGTAAGGCAAACAGCACTCTCTTTTTTTCCCTGTTTAAACCCCACCAGAAATCTTTGGGTTAATACACGATTAATTTTTTAAAATCATAAAATCAGCTGCTCTCCATTAGTTTTATAGAACGTCTCTTTAACTGACAGATGCTACCGTTGACAGAAGGGGAGGGGGTAAAGATTTTAGTATATGGAAATAACTAGCTCTGGGGAAGAAGAGATGGGAGCAGGCATGCCTTTTCTGACATGCCTGTTCTTTTTTATCAACCTCCTTTCCTAAATACTCATGTAAGGATCTGTTCAATTTTTATTTATGCTTCGTCTTTAGAAAGATTTCTATTTATTTGATTTTGCATGATTTGCTTCTTTCAGTTTTGCTGGGTTTTTTTGGATGCATCCAGTATCTAAATCTCTGTGTTTGGCACCTAAGGAATGACATAGGATTTACACTTAAATCTGTGCTTCTTGAACTGATTATTTCCTTTCAAAAAAATCAGTTAAACATGCAGGCTCAGTATTCTTGTTACACCATATGCTGTAGCAAAATGGTCAATTTTCAGTGTACATTTGAACTAAAAATTCAGTTTTACAGGGAAAAAATAAATTGGAAGCAGATGGGTCCTGTTGTCAGGAAGACATGAACTGCTTTGCTAAAACAGTCTGACTTAGTAGAAAATAGAAATAGTTTGTGGAAAAATACGACTATTAAGAAAATTTATGTTTGTTTCACTTCACTGTGCTCAACAGTCTCACATTTATAGCTCCTTAGTTATTCAGGTAAGTTCCCCAATCTAGATAACTACATTCTCTGCATACAGAGCTCAGGTAAAGCTGAAATTGTTTAAAATCTGGCTATTGCTGTTTATATCCTCTGTAAAGTGTAGCAGGCAAAGAGCTGGAAGAGGCGGGGAGTAAATTCTGCGCTAGAGTGGACTTGTAAAATTGAAAGTGTATTTATTTCTCTGCCTCTGAAGAGGATACTGCCAGCCTGGAATCTGATATGTTTAAAATAAATGCCAAAAAAAGTTTTAATGTGTATGTGCCAAACTCTTGGTATTTGGAAGGCGGCAGGGTGTGGGTTAAAATAACCTAAGTTGTACTTTTTGTAATAGTAACCCCTCTTTTGTGGCTTTGTGAAGGGTCGGCATAAACAAGGAAAAATTATTATAGTGAATCGAAGTAATTCAAATCTAGTTGACTGACGGCAAGGTAACTGGTTAATTTTGGAAATCACTCAGGTTAACTTGAAATATAATTGCCTTTTTTCCCTCAGTGAATCACAAAAAACCAATGTTTCAGGTTAAATGTTTTGTTAAGTATAATTTTTTCACCATGCTTTTTAAATAAGAACACAACAAAAGCAGCAAGCCTTTATTTCGGTCTGCAACTCCCTCTCTCTCTCTCTCTCTCTGCTAGTAGTCAGGGCACTCACCTGTAGGAGAGCAGTATGAAATCTTCTCTCTGCAGGACTTGAAACAGGGACTGGAGTGGGTCTTGTGCTTCTCAGACTTTTCTCTCTTAGCTTTTATTTGTACATCCTTCCTTCTAGTTTTCCTACTAATATTTTTACAGCACATTGTGCCAGCAATACTCCAGATGAATTTTCAGCTTCACAAAGCCTGGCACTGCTAGTGTTGAATATTTGAGTCTCAGTCGCTGCAGAATGCTAGAGCCTGAAGAGTAGTAGTTTATTTATTTAAATGGTTTTGGCTAATGCACTTTTTGGGATACCATGTGACTGCTGGAACTCCGAGGCTTTCTCCTTCTCATGGCTGTGAGAATTACGGTACTGTGATTTAAAGATACCCAAAGTTTCTGGTGTTCTTTACGAACTTAGAAGGGTCCACCATTACTAGAATTGTTCAAGATGGAAGAGTCTAAGAGGTTTTCGTGTTACTTGAAATCCAGTTATTTATGACATTCTAGTGAATGATAAAGCTCAGAGTCACTCTTCACTAAATATTATTTGTTGCTTTTTCCCCTCTGAGGGTGAACATATGCTAGCAAATAAATGTTTAAATTACAGAACTGTCCACACTAGATGTTACCACCTATTAGTTACCACAAACTTGCTAATGACTAGTAAAAATACTACTTTTTCTATAATGTGTGCTCTAAGAAGTGTTGTCAGTCATCTTCAACTGACTCAGATGAACTAATCTAAGAAAATAACATCCAGTTGATCCCTTGAGACACAGCCTGAAGTTCTGATTCAACAAATCACAGGAGCTTATGCGTTCTCTCCACTGGAGACCAGCAAAGCACATGTTTAATTACGTTGTTAAATTAGGGGTTTGGCTGTGGCAACTTAAATTAGCTAATGAGAAAAAACCCCAGCCAAAAACAGAGGAAATATTTTAATGCTAACATAAACAGGTATGAATATAAATACAAACAAGATTTAAATTTCTTGGTTGAGAAGGCGGCGTTTTGCTTTCAGATTAGAACAGCGCTTTAAAGATTCATGCAGCATACTTGAAACTGCTTCCTCCATGCTGTCCCAGGAACGGATAGGCAAGTCCTCTGTTTTTTTCAGTTGCCAACTCCTTTGATCAGTGATTTCTGAAACAGTTCATGTCTCAAGGGTAAGAATGCTTGAGCAGAAACACGTTGAAGAAGCCTGATCTGCAGAGCAAGGATACTTCTTGTCTTCTGAAAACCAAACATTTTGGTGCTGTGCTCTGGAAATCAAGCATTCCTGTGCTGTGCTCTGGTCAGGCTGGGCCCCACTTCGGAGCCTCCTGAGAAGCTTGGTCTCTGTGCCCTCTTGCACTGGCAGTACTGGCTCACCTACATTTATCCGAGTTAAAATACAAGCTCTTCAGGGCAAGTACCTGGCCTTTTATGTGTTTTGAAAGAGCTGTCTATAATTAAGGTACTTTGTATGAAGAAATTACTTCAAAACAGTTTACATAGGGCAGCTATTTCAAGATCAAGAAAAAATCTTTAGCCTCGTTCCCTGAGGAAAGAAGGCTTATGTGACTGAACTAGCTGGCTGTCCCTCCTCCCTTCCATCCAACACCTTTTGAACTTGTTGGACAGTGTAAACTACATTTTAAAGGGGGAGACGTCTCAAAAGATAATTAAGTTCCCATGGACTTTATGAAAATCAGCTGCTGGGAAGAGAGAAATCCAGAGCCACAGTCCAAGTAACTATTTTTTTCTAAGTGAAATCTTGTGAACACAAACCTTGACTGCAAGTGTAATGACTGTCAGATTGATAAGGTAATCCCAACTAATTTAGAGGACTGACAGCTGTTATGCATCCAAATATTAATATGCAGATTGAAATTTAATTTCTCCTATTTTGGTGTGTCACCTGTTTTTAATATGAACAATATAAGCATCATCCTCACAAATTAGGATCACTCATGGCATATTCGCTTGCTTTAAGTGTTCCTGAAAATTTTGTATTTTTATTTTTTTTAATCTAACAATGTTCATTAGTGTCTCGTTATCCGTGCCCTATGATTAGTTAGTACTGGCAATACATATGTACAATCAAGACATCAGATAGTAATTGGGCTGCATTACTCATGAATGTTGCATCTGATAGGGAAATTCATAGTTGGTTTTGTTATCACAAAAGCACTTTAAATGTCTGAGCTGTATTAACCCAGCGTAGCCCTTGATGTTCCTCTTTATTTAATTGTGTTTTGTTTCTATTGGTTGAAAGCAGTCAGCGAAGGGAGGGAAAGAAGACACATCAAATTTTGTCATTTGCAGATTATTTCACTATATCAAAAAAATCCTCAGCAACTCAAAAACTTAAGCTGAAGTTGATGATCATAGATTTGCTCATTTGAAGGCCGCTGGGGGAAGATGACTCTGTGTGCGGAGACAGGACTTGGTTGGTGGTGCAGTTGCGTATCAGTTGTGTAACACACGTAAGAAAGGTAGGGAGAGACAGGGGTTCCCATGGCTTTCTGTTTGGTTGCAGTATGATACGCTAACTGTACATATTCCCCAGTGTAGGTTTTCTATATTTGTCATTTGCTGGGGCAAGCCTCGCTGCTCTGCTTGGTTTCACTGGCAGTAAGTGGGCTCTGCGAGGTTCTCCTGGAGCCGGGATGACGTTTCCCAGCTCACGTTTGGTTAAGTTTTAGAACAGATGCCAAATGTTACTCTGTTGATGAAGAATAAATAACGAACTTAATAGTTTTTCCCCCAGAGGGGGAGGCGACTGTGTAAAAAAGGCCCTTATTTTCTTCAGTAGCCGGAGGGCCAAACACGCTGCGGACTGGGCTAGCCAGCCAGCCGCAGGTGGGTTGACCTGGTGTCTCTCCCGCCCCCGCACAGGGCCCTCAGACGCGGCCAAGTGAGACTTGCGTGGTCCTTCCTGTCGAAGCTGTTCCACCTCATACAAGTAATTAAGCGTTAATTAGAAGAGGACTAGTTTAGCATTCATTAAACATTAAATACTAATTGAGCGCCCGGGGAGAGCGCCGGCACCATTAGGCCGCGGAGTCATTCTCACGCCGCCCAGGCCGAGGTCGGGGGGTGGGGGGAGCTGCCTCGGCGTGGGG